>APFE030491073.1:0-12609 GCA_000404065.3 Pinus taeda | reverse complement strand
AATTCCTTCAAAATAAATTTTCAAACCAATCTTAAGCAAAAATTAAAAAAAATCTACACACCTTTTTTTTCTTTGTAGGAGCTCGATATTACCTCTGATGTATCTCTGTACTTTCAGAACATCCAATTCTGAAATTGTGCCCTGTGGTAGCCCTCTGTGTCCTCTTTCCAATGCCACCAGTCTGACCCCAATTGGATTCTCCAATGAAGAGTTATGCCAAATCTCCCATAGTGACCTGATTATAGACCTTTTCATAAGAGTGAACTTGTATGAAGTGCCACGTGTCACTATTTGGACCTCTGGCTCTGAAAAATATCTAGAAGAAACTACAGTCTGTCCTCTTTCTGTACCTTTTTGTAAAATTGCAATCTGATGCTCAGAGAGAAAGTTATGACGATGTTCCCTAGGTCACCTGTTTGGAATGTAATTCAGGAGTCTGCAAAAAGACCAACTTCCTCAGATCATATCACCGCAAATATAGCACAAAAAGCTCTGAAATTCGGACCCGAGCTGCAGTGCGATCTCTTCTCAAATGGGTTTTTTTTTTCTGACTTCTGAAACGTTGCAGAACAAAAGTTATAGCGAAAATTCGACGATGACCTATTTGGAGCAGCGAAACCCTAGAACTTGGCTCTGATACCAAATGTTATGAAACCAGCTCAAGAAAAGATAGAAAAGATAGATCAACGCCTTAGAATTCAGTCTCTTCGAGGGGAAACCTCCTTTAACATTACATAAATGAACAATCTTGGAGATACAATGACAAAACCTCCTCTATATATAGGAGTCTAAGGAGTCATAATATAACCCAGCCGACCTAACAATAATAATACAAAGCCACAAAAATAACAATAAAGGGATTCTATGGGGCAGAGTAATAACAATATGGGGGCAATAGGGGGACAACAATATTAATAAGGGGTACAACTACCATAGTAACAGGGTAATCACTAGTATTATAGGGACCCAACACTCCCCCACTCAAATACTAAAGCAACTGGATGTCCCCATGCAAACCCATTAGTTAGCCTTCAATGTATGTTGTGATTGTATTTTAGTGAAATTATAAACATCT
Organism: Pinus taeda; assembly: GCA_000404065.3. Classification (NCBI taxonomy): domain Eukaryota; kingdom Viridiplantae; phylum Streptophyta; class Pinopsida; order Pinales; family Pinaceae; genus Pinus; species Pinus taeda. The sequence continues at coordinate 11,534 of APFE030491073.1, read as the reverse complement.
GTAGGATATTATGTGATAGCCCTAAATCCTTCAAAAGAAATTCGGCCCAACCACCATTTCTCTACATCCCCAACCTTCAATTCAAAATAATATTCATACCTAGGCATTGGGTGCCAAATCAAAAGAAATAGGAATTTTAATCCAAGCCATATATGCCCACAACTCCTAATACAATTGACATATACTAGTACTCTTGAAAGGACATGTACAAAATTTGGGTAGCAATATGGGTATTTATCCTTCAGTCTCTTAATAATGCTTCCCACCTTGACCTACTACCTTCTAGTTCACCCTATTTTAGTTGCTTAATACTTCTAGAACAAAGATCCAGGATCCTTCTTCAAACATCATGTATAATAGTCACCCTGTTTGGAGATTCAAGGAAGTTGTCATAAGTTCTAACTACTGCTACAATAGGACCAAGCTCCCCTTAGATCCATAGTGGCTTGATCTCCTAGTTTGTTGTTATAATTTCATGGGCCAATTTTCACTATATTTGGTTTTGAACAAATTAAGTAAATGCTCTTAATTAAATGTCCCCCAAATAGGGTAAGAGATTAAAATTATTTTCTCCAAACTAAATGAGTTTATGTAGGTACAATTCACAGAAAAAATGCTACTCTGCAAAGTTACTTCAATTGAAGGTCTCTAGAAAATTCATGGTAATAGTAAATTCATATGGCCTATTGTCTTTAATTGCTGCCAATAAAAAAAGAGTGAGTTTCTCTTGAAGAAATAAGGGATAGGAAGGGGAAGGCTTTCTATAGCTAAACAATTAATTTATGAGATCATACATCCACTCCTTTTCCTTTTGCAGCTCCTGAACATCTTCTTGGAGTTCTTGCACTTGTTTCTCTTCCTTCTTCCTTCTTCCTTTCCTCGTTTATTTTAACCCATTTAGACCTTTGGAACATTAGCTCTTCTGCCCAATCCTTCTTAAGATTGCAAATGATTTATTATGTTTATTTAGTGGGACTACATATTCTCGCAGTGACAAATTTAATTGTTTCCACTCATTTAATTTAACAAGTAAAATTCATGCATCAGAGCTATCCTCCATCTTGAATTTTATCCATACTATCTCAGTTGCTAATATAGCAATGTTGACAACAATTTTTTGTAAACTCTAATGGATTTCTTTCTTATCTTCTTCTTCAAGTTGCACTACCTCAATTGTTGGTTCTTGTGTGATAGCAACATTGTCGACAAGTTCTTGTGTACTAGCCAATTGATTTTCCACAGGTTGTTTTGCCTCTGCTACTGGTTCTTATGTGACAACAACAACATCAATAGGTTCTTGTGTACCATCATGTTGGTTTTCCACAAGCTACTCTGCCTCAACTACTGGTTCTCTTGTGATAACTACACTGTCGACAGGTTCTTGTGTACTAGCCTATGCTTCCTCTTCCATAATTTTTGCATCTTCCCCATCAGATTATGTTTGTACTCCAATTGACACAAACTTCGACCTCTATATATCATCTTCTGTAGACCTTGCCTCACCAAAAATCTCCTCATAATCTTCACATGATAGTTTTTCAATCTTTTTAGTTTTGTAGGGGGATTAGGATGCACTAACCATTTTAATAGCCTCAACAAGGGTTTTTAGTCCTAAGGACTCTTCTTTCTGATTTTTCTTTCTTAAAATTGCAAGTTGTTTTCTTAATTCAACATTTTCTCTCTTTAAACTAACAACTTATTGAGACATAGGGTTAATTTCAGACTTATTATGAGGAGGGTTGTCAACCATTTCTCTATTTGAGCTCCTTCTCCTTCTCTGTGGTGGTCTACTCCTTTGGCTTCTCAATATTGATTAACATTTTATATGATTGGGCTAGTGATGCTAGCATAAAAGAGCTAACCCTTATTTTAAAAAATCTACATCCCATAGGCTTTTTTAATGGTCATTTCCCGATTCTTGTCCTCAGGGGCTGCTCTTCTTAAATAAAGCAGGCTCGAAATTCTAAGCTTTCATACTTTCCACTAGTTATGTCAACTGACGTATTAGCATGGAAGCCCTCAATAGGAGTATCAACAAAAGATTCTCAAGAAAGAGAACTTTAAGTATCAACCATCCCTTCTACTCAGTTCTACCTCTTCCATCCCAACATCCTTGTTCTCTTCCTCTAGTTATTATTTAAATTGACTCCTCAATTCTTCTCTACCAACTCCTCCAGCTAAACCTACGACAAAGGTCACCATTCCTGTCCATGTTCTTCCTTTGATATGTATGTGTAAACTTGAAGATTTTTAGCAATTTGCAAGTTAAATTTATATGTGTTTTGGGTATAGGATCAATTTACTAAGCACGTAAACAAGTAAATTCTAACCATAATTTATAGCCAAAAAGAGACAAAATAAGCATATCTGAAACACATTACACAAATCATGATAAAGGAGTTCACCCCTTTCCTCGGCTACATCTCCTAGTCCAACTTCCAATGTAGGGACTCTTTCATTAAAATGATAAAAAATGTGTTTACATGATTTATGATGCCCAAACAACAGAATTGATGTCTCCAATGGATCCAACATTGTAAAAAACCCCCATTTTGGTTCTTTATGCACCTCATTTGGCCAAAATTTGAGTAAGTTATGATTGTTTCAAGTTTTCCCCAAATTCTATAGCTAATCATCCTCCAATTCGACCTAAACTTGGCTTGAGCGCCCCAATCACGAAACTAGCGCGCAAACCTGGCCTACATTCCCGCTCGACAGGGAAAATTTTAAAACGGTTAACTCTGCCATTAAGCCCCCGATTTTGAATTTTGTGGTCGTGTGGTGGCCATAAGACCACATAGGGGGACAATATTCTTGGGCTGTTGTCTAGCACCCAGCTAGGAGTGTGGTCCTAGTTTTATGGGTCGCTTGTCACCATGGGCTGGCCCATACCAGTTCCCCACACGTATGGTTACATGGGAGGGTCATACGACCCAGGGATGGACCCCATGGGCTGGCCCCTCTCGTTCCGCCACGCTCGTGGTTATATGGCACCATGTGCCTTGGGGCTGGCCCCTCTCTGCTAGCCTCTGCTTGGCTCTCAATTGCATTGTGTATGGGGATGTGGTTGTGGGCCGGGCTAAGGCCTAGCCCTTTGGACCCTCTGCTTTTGGTCTCGTGGGCGCTGGGGTGGACAAGGGCCAGGGTTTAGCCCAACCTCTCCCCAAAATGATGTGTTTCAAAACTTTAAATATGATTTTGTGACCATAGGTTGTAAGGAACACTGCATCATAGTTGGTTAAGCCGTTGGAGTTGTTGGTTAAGGTTGCGGGTTCAACCCTCGTGGCCTCCATTCAACCAGTAACAAAAATTTTAATGCGGTTGGCCCACATGACCCTCCATAATTGGCCAAATAAATACCCAGTTAGTCACAATATTCAAAAATTTGAACCTTAGAAAAATTAGGAAAAATTCTGCACATCATTTTTTTTTCGACCAATCAAGTGAGGCCAAGTGGTAGCCTGTCACTGGCCCAAAAATGTTTAGTCAACTGTCATTTTTGCCAAAATTTGCCTGTTTGCCAATTCGATCAGAACGCAATATCGGGAGCATATGATATCAGTTTTGGGTGAAACAAATTGCATTGGATTCAAATTGCCGATATCTATCCATTCATTCAGTTTCAAGCTCTGTCACACACTTTGAATTTTGAGCACTATTTTGATCCCTTGGATCACTCCACCCCATTGGAAGCTTTTGGACCTCCAAAGCTCGTTATCAATCAACAAATAGAAGAGGGTACAACTCCCTCACCCTTTCAGTCTCAATCCATTAAAATTTACTTGAATTAGTAGCTTTGACATTTTCATGAAAGTATATCACTTTCCCTGATTTTGGAGTCCTGAACTTTCTATCAAAGATGACCTCTTGTTGCAATTTTCCAAGATATGCAGAAAAAAAATGCCTTTGAAGGAGTCTAAACATTCCCTCCTCGGTCTTCAATCAATGGAAACTTAGACAATTTGCAGTTCCTTTCACCTTGAACATTGTCATCATGACGATGCTTAACATGTCTAGCCTTGCACTTGGTTCAACTCTTTATCAAATGTGATCGCCATCGCCATGCACCATCCTTATTCAAAGCCAAAACATTATGAAACCCATAAGAAGATCTTTTAGGACCAATTTCCTCTTTGTCAAATAGCCTTTGAATTTGATTTTTTACCTCTACATGCTTTAACACTAGCATCTTGTTCACACCAATATTCAACAATGATGCATCCTGCTGCAAATTCACTTCATTTTGTTTGCCTCTTTTAGGAGGAAACTTGTTAGACTCCCGAAACATCTTATCACATGAATTATAAACCTCAATGAAATCATATTTAAAACTTGATTCATATACTTGAAAGGTTTTATATTCCTCAACACCTTCATGTTTGATCATTAACAATGCAAAATTTTGACTAGCATTAAAAATTCTCTTCATTTATCCCGCATTTATAAGAGATGTATTCAAATTCATGTTGTGTGCTCTAACAATGTACTCAATCCCATTCTTCAACAAACGATATTTGTTCTCATGGCGATGAAAAATAACTCTCCTATCATATATATATGGGCTTCCCAAAACAATACCACATCTATCAATTGGAATCACATAAAGCTCTACCTCATCTAAAAATTTTGCAGTGATTGCAAATTTCAGTTTACATCCTTTTGTCACATGCAATTTTGCATTGTCACATATCCAAACTAGAGAATAAGGTTTTGGATGAAGAATGGTTTCTAAATTCAACTTCTTGACAATGTCTCTTGAGATAATATTTGCTTGTGAACCACTATCAAACAATGTATCTAACTTGGTATGTTTTGAAATGACTCTTGTTTTTTCATCTTGAGTTTCATTGAGACAATTTAAATAACTAGTAACTGCAATGTCCTTACCTTTCAAACCCATGGTTGTGATCTTTGTTTCATCTTTGGAATCAAAACCTAAATCATGTTGTGTAGTTGCAACTGTCTTCTCATTCTCCTTGTTTCTAAACTTTTTGGGTCTCATCTCTAGATGAAGTTTCCAGCAATGATCTTCATCATGGCCCTCTTTGGAACATTATTTACATGTGATATTTTCTCCTTCTTTCTTAACAACAACATTCTTCTTTCCTTGTCCTTTAATCTTACCCTTTCCTTTTTCTCCGGACTCAAAGGAACTCTCACTAGTTTCTTTAGAAACATTTTCCCCTCTTGTCTCTAAACGAGTTTCTTGTACACAAAATTCATCTATTTTTGTAGGGTTAAACATGATAATGGTATGTCTCAAGTAGCTATGCAATCCTCCAATGTATTTGAGCAAAGTATATTGAGAAGACAAATCTATGCCCAAAATCAAAGCCCCTTTTCTAAATTCTTGAGTATAGGTTTGAACATTTTGCCCCTTGGCTTGTTTAAAGTTTTGCCGATCCATAATAGCTTTCTTCATGTATGCTAATGGATAAAAATGCCTTCTTATTGCAACAACAAAATCATTCCAAGAAGATAAAACCTTATCATGTTTCTTGATGTCCTCTTTAGTTTTGGCCTCCCACCAAATTAGTGTTTCACCTTCCAATATAAGAGAAGCAAGCTGAATCTTGGTTTCATCATCTTTGATTCTTGGTATCCTGCAATACACTTCAATCTGATGAATATAATTATCTAATATCTCTGCATTTACGTACATATGCAATTCAAATTTAATATCAAGCTTAAGCAAAGGAGTTTTACCATGAAAGCTTGGGGAATTTGGAGGTGTTTGTGAAAGGGTAGAAGAAGTTGAAGATGAGGATGAGGATGATGGAGGTGAAAGTGGTGGTTTTTCACCATTCCCTCCATTCCCTCTTGGAGGCTTGTCTCCTTTTCCTCTATCTCCTTTTGGAGGCTTTGAGTTCTCTCCATACAATTTGGAATTCCTCTCCTCATAGATAACCTTAACCATCTCATACATCTCAAAGAATGCTTTTCTGAAAGTTTTCTCATCTTCATACATCCCTTCAGGACCCTCATTAATGTGCCATGAGTATTTAAGCTTGATGTTGGGTTGTGTTATATTCTTTCCAGGAAAAGTAGGAGAATGTTTGGTAGTCCCCATGCATGGGGTCCGGGGCAACACCCCGAGAATTTTTTTTGGACCCTATATTAGATGGGTGAACCTACCTATGGTTTGTGTAGGGATTTCACACATAGTTTTGGGCATGATGGTTTACTGTCCATGGTATTTTGTAGATCCGGTCAAGGAAACTACGATTGTGTTCTAATGCAGGGTTAATGGATTGGGGTTTATGGATGCTTTGGCATGTATATATATATATGTATTGTAACATTGAAAGGACATAATGAAGATCAATCTGGTAGTCCGGGTTTTGGGATCCAGGGGAAAATCTTTGTGCATATTTGTTTTATGTTTTATGCTCTCGCCATTGTTTATTTTATGTTTTTAGAATTCATATGTAGGTAATTTTTGTATGGGGTTAAAACCTACATTTGGTATCGGAGCTGTTTTGGCTTCAAGGGGACCCCTTTGCTGCTGAGGGGTTTTTTCTCAAGCTTGTGGTAGACCCTGTTCAGTGGGAGATATACAGGATCAATCTTGTGGTGAAAGAAGATGGTGAGAAATGGAAAGCTAGAGATTGAGAAATTTAATGGTCAAAGTTTTGAGTTGTGGAAACTCAATATGGAGGATCTACTGTGGATAAAGATTAGTGGATCACGGTAGATCTGGGTACTAAACCAATAACAATGTTCGCTGAAGGCCGGGCGAAGATGGATTAGAAGGCAAAGAGCACAATACGATTGTGCGTTTCAGATTCAGTATTTCTAAATGTATCAGGGGAAGCTTAGACGAAGGCTTTGTGGGACAAGTTAGGGATTTTGTACCAATCTATGTCTCTGATGAATAAACTATTCCTACGGAAAAATAAATATAACCTGAAGATGAAAGATGGAGACTCGGTGACTAAGCATCTGAACGCATTTAATACTGTGGCAAGCCATTTATTATATGTTGATATTAAAATTTTAGATGAAGATAAGTGCATCAGTTTGTTGTGTCCTCTACCAGATTCATGGTATAGTCTAGTTGTTGCTATAGGTAGCAATGCAACTGCCTTGCAGTTTGATGAAATAGTCTCATCCTTGCTATCGGAGGAGATGAAATGGAAAAATATGGAGGGCCAGAATGGTGATGCCTTGTCTATATGAGGACGGTCCCAGAACAAAAACAAAAATAAGTCCTTGAGTGGGAGATCTAAATCTAGAGGGAGATCTAAATCTCCAGGAAAACATGTAAAGGTGTGCTGGAAATGTGGAAAGGAAGGGCACTTCAAAAGGGACTGTAAATCTAAAGCTCTTGAGAAAGGAAAGACATCTGATGATGCTCCTTTTGCGGAGGGGAAAACCACCGCAGATGAAGGTGGGGATGTTTACTTGGATTTTCCTTCAAGTACACATGTAGATCATGAGGCATGGTTGATTCACTCAGGTGCATCCTTTCACTTCACTCCCCATAGAGAATGGTTTTTAGAGTATGAGAAATATGATGGTGGTGATATCTTCTTAGGGGATGACAGGAAGGCTAGAACCATTGGTTACAGAAAAGTCAAGTTGAAGTTGCAAGGTGGAAGGATTAGAACACTTCCTAGTGTTTTTCATATTCCTTCATTGGCCAGAAATCTGATTTTTGGAAGCAAGTTGGATGATGCAGGTGCAAAAACAATGTTTGAGAAAGATACTTGCAAGATGGTTCAGGAAGCACTGGTATTGATGCTGGGAGTTTGGATTAGAACTCTATGCAAGCTTCAAGGTAGCACTGTTATTGATGGGTGCAACAATTCTGTGGTTCCTAAAGGTGGAGCAGAAAATCTAGTGGTCTCTAGAGAAAATACCATGCTATGGCATCAAAGACTTGGACATATTGGAGACAAGGGCCTTCAAATACTTCATCATAATGGTATGGTATAAGGTATTTCTAATTTCTCTCTGGATTTTGGTTTCTGTGAAAATTGTGGATATGAGAAGCAAAATTAGGTGAGTTTCCCCTCTAGTGCTAAGAAGGCGAAACAAATATTAGAGCTTGTGCGCAATGACGTGTTTGGACCTATGTCGATTCCATCACTTGGTAAGTATGTGTACTATGTATCATTTATAGATGACTTCTCAAGAAATACATGGATATATTTCCTCAAGAAGAAATCTGAAGTCTTTGATAGGTTTAAAAAATTTAAGGCTCTAGTGGAAAACTAGACAGAGAAAAAGGTAAAGGTGACGATGACAAATGACGATGGAGAGTTTTATAAGAACGAATATGAAGAGTTCTGTGAGAAGTGTGGTATAGCATGACAGAAGACTACTCCATACACACCTGAGAAAAATGGAGTTGTAGAAAGAATGAATAAGATGTTGATGGAAAGGGTAAGGCGCATGCACAATGGTGCGGAGTTAGGACATGAATTTTGGGCAGAGGCAGTGGAGATTGCATTTTACTTGGTCAACAAATCACCTTCATCACCATTGGAGGATAAGACTCTACAAGATTTATGGATTGGTAAGAAACCTTCACTTTCACATCTAAGGGTATTTGGATGTGATGCATACGTACATGTTCCAAAGGAGAAAAGAAAAAAGTTGGATAGTAAATCTGAAAGGTGCATCTTTATTGGGTATAAGAATGGTTTAAAATGTTATAAGCTTTGGAACCTAGAAACAAGGAAGGTTGTGTACAACCAAGATGTGGTGTTTACAAAGGTGAAAGATGTTATTAAACATGAATTCCTACCAAAGGAACTTGAGAAGATAGAGTTTGAGCTAAAGGAGGAAGAATCAAACTCTACAAAAGAAGAGGAATCAAAAGATGAAGAGACATAAACTATGGCAGTGAGAAGATCATTTCGAGAAATAAGTTAGCCAAAAAGTTATAGTCCATCTTCTTTCTGTTCAAATTTTTCTTTATCTATTACTGATGATGATCCCTTAACTATGAGGGAAGCAGTAGATTAAGAGGATGGCAAACTCTGGAAAGAGTTCATGGTTGATGAAATGGCATCTTTGCACAAAAATGAGGCTTGGGATCTAGTGGAGTTTCCGGCTGGAAGGAAACCCATTGGCAGCAAATGGGTGTTTAAGAAGAAGATGAATGTAGAAGGGAATGTGGAGAAATACAAAGCTCGGTTGGTAGCAAAAGGTTTTTCCCACATGTCGGGAATTGATTTTGGTGATATTTTTTCTCCTATTGCCAAGGTAGCTTCTATTAGATTACTTTTATCTGTTGCTTTTGCTTTTGATTTTGAGGTAGAACAGATGGATGTGAAGACAACATTTCTTCACTGGGATATGGAAGAAGAGATCTACATGAAGCATCCTGAAGGATTTGCGGTGAAGGGTAAGAAAGAAATAGAATGCAACTTAAAAATGTCTTTGTATGGGTTACAAAAATCACCAAGGATGTGATATCCAAAATTTGATACATTTATACGGGGACTTGGCTTCACCAGAAGCAAAGCAGATCACTATGTGTATTTTAGATTAATTGGTGACCGTGTTATTTATCTAGTCTTGTATGTGGATGATATGTTGCAGGTTGGAAATGAAAAAGAAATTATCCAGGATTTGAAGACCCAATTGTCCTCCAAATTCGACATGAAAGATCTTGGTGCTGCAAACTATATTTTGGGGATGGAAATTAAATGAGTTTAGGCAAAGAGGAAGCTTTGGTTAAACCAGAGGAAGTATGTCGAGACAATACTAGAGAGGTTTAATATGCTGGATAGTAAACCGTTGAAGGTTCCTATTCATGTGGGTGTAAAGTTATCTGCTGAATAATGTCCCAAGACACAAGAAGATGAAGAGGACATGTCCCGTGTTCCATATGCAAGTGCAGTGGGTAGCCTGATGTATGCAATGGTCTGTACTAGACCAGACATTGCACATGTAGTGGGAGTATTGAGCAGGTTTATGTCGAAACTAGGGAAGGAGCATTGGACAACAATGAAGCGGGTTTTCAGGTATTTGCGTGGCACTAGTGATTATGGTTTGTGCTACCAAGGAAGACCAGGATTGGACAGATTTTTGGACATCCGTCGCTTTGTTGATGCAGACTGGGATGGAGAATGGATTAGAGAAGATCTACAAGTGGGTATGTGTTTAACCTATTTGGAGGTGAATTCATTTGGATGAGTAAGAGAGAGTTTATAGCGGCAATTTCAACTATAGAGGCAGAATACACGCCTTTATATAGTTTTTGGTTCATATAAATAAGCCGACATGTAATTTTGAATAGATTGTCCCCATAGGGTGAGTCGACATAAGTTTCCTTTATGTTTTGAGGTCGAATTCAAGAGCAGAACTAGTGCTTGTTGTTGGAGGGATTTATAGACATATTATAGACTCAAGCACATTGTTATATCCCCAAGAAGGGTTCTTCATACATGACATAGACTCTTTGAATTTTAATGACCAATCCTAAGGATCTAAATCGAAGCCATCTAAAATAAAATCACTTGCTCATGAAACCCATGAAGAAAGGATTACAAAAATAATTTTATTTTCTTCATCACATCATTTACAAAAGTCACAATTACATGTCATTATGAAGATCGAACCTAGTTACACTTTTCAACACTCCCTCTTAACTAGGGAGGTATTCATAATGGTATTTGATCATTCTCAATCTGAAGAATTTCTCATAAGAAGAATTTGATTGGTAACCCATCTGTTTAGCATCATATCAACCAACATTGTCGCATAACAAGGCCTTGACTAACAATTTTATCCACACGACCAGAGCACAATGCTGGCAAGCTGTTATGAAACCAGCTCAAGAAAAGATAGAAAAGATAGATCAACGACTTAGAATTCAGCCTCTTCGAGGGGGCAACCTCCTTTACATTACATAAATGAACAATTCTTCGATGATACAAATGAAAATACCTCCTTTCTATATATAGGAGTTTAAGGGGTCATTATATAATAACAACCTACATAACAATAATATGTAAGGGCACAATAATAACAATAGTGGGCTTCTATGGGGCACAATAGTAACAATATGGGCACTACATGGGTACATCAATATAATAAGGGGGTTGTACTAATAACAATAAGGGGTTACACTAGTAGTATAGGGGCCTAACATGCCCCTCTCCTTCAAAAAGTGTTGTCCTCAACGCTTGAGTAGTTATTGATGCTTCTGTATAAAATTCTTATCCTTCCATGTGAAATCTTCAACAGCTAAGTTCTTCCACTTGATGAGATGCTTTGAAATTGATCAATTTCATAGTTGTCGACTTCTCGGTTCTGTAAATGCTTCAGGTTCCAATATGCTTTTTCCTTCCTTATCAAGTTCTCGCAATATTGTTGGAAATGGGATATTCAGAAACTTTTGAATGAGTTCCCACCCTGCTTCACCATTCTTCCATTCATAACTTCCTTTGTTTATCAAATTTGATTGGATAATTGTACTAACCTCTACCATTTCTGCAACCATATGTTCAATTTCACTCCTTTGAACAAATGGATATCTATAAGGCTTGACGTTTGGAGGAACACATCCTGGAACAAAA
>APFE030491071.1:4268-16823 GCA_000404065.3 Pinus taeda | reverse complement strand
TCTATATATATCACTTCATAATTTTTATAAATCACATGATACAAAATTTGTCGACACGGTTAATGTGGCTCATCCTCAGGACACGTTGAAGAACTAGATCAAGGCTGCATATTAAACAAGGCTAGCAGATCATCCAACGGCTAGTCAAACCTAGTCGTTGGATGATCTGCTAGCCCTATTTAATAACCTAGTCGTTGGATGATCTGCTAGCCCTATTTAATATGTAGCCTTGATCTGGTTCTTCAGCTTCAAATCATCCAACGGCTAGTCAAACCTAGTTGTTGGATGATCTGCTAGCCCTATTTAATAACCTAGTCATTGGATGATCTGCTAGCCCTATTTAATATGTAGCCTTGATCTGGTTCTTCAACTTGTTGGATGATCTGTTAGCCCTATTTAATAACCTAGTCGTTGGATGATCTGCTAGCCCTATTTAATATGTAGCCTTGATCTGGTTCTTCAACTTGTCCTAACAATGAACCACACTCGTTGGTTCGAAACACAAATGTTCTATCATTTAATTTACACCCAAAAAACTTTTCTCATAAATTTTTAAAATCTTAATTTCATGAAATATATATAGATATAACTATTTTATATACAAATTTACCAAAAAAAAAACAAAAAACAAAAAAACTTAATATAAAAAATACCACAATCTTCACGAAAATAAAACTTCATATAACAAGTATCTTCGAACAAGAAATTATAGTTCTATTCTATTGTTTACATTTAGTTTATTTTTCAACCGATTTCATGTGCATGGTGAAGGAAGAAAATGGGTATTTTCTTCATATTCTTTTATATCAACCAATACAAATAAAATAGTCAATTCTTCACTTATTCTTTTTATAAGTATATTTTCTCGAAATGGTAAATTGTGGGTTATTTATAACTTATTGTAAACATTTATAATCTGCAATCAAATGATTAGTCTTCAATGGTTTGCAAAATTGCTTAGTGTAACAAGGAGCCACTGCCGTGGTGGTAGTCCCTGCCGAGGTCTGCAAGGACAACACAAATGGATTGTATACTGTCCGATTTGAAATGGGATTTGAAATGGGATTTGAAATGGAACTGCCGAGGTCTGCAAGGACAACACAAATGGATTGTATACTGTCCGATTTGAAATGGGATTTGAAATGGAACTGAAATAGTTCGTTCAATGTGTAATTCGTTACAAAAATTTCAGTTCAAAGTAAAACATATATTTCAAGATTGTTAAAATATTTTAAATGGTTATTACCTGATGTTGCTCTGGCTCATGCCCGTTGCAAGAGACATATAGCATGACACGTATTATATAACGCATCCATTTCATATATGGGTACTTGTTTATCTACCATGTTTCACTCTGAAAGAAATGTTCATGTTCGAAGGGTACAATCACATAAAACTATTTAATTAGAAATTATTGAATAATTTATAAGAGTGTATTTATTAAAATAAATTTTTAAATGTGCATTTTATTAATGTCAGTGGAACTTTCCAATTTTATATCAAAATTCCATAAATAGATATTTATGGTTAAGTCTATGTAATATTTGAAGTTCTATTTGAACAACCAAGAAATGATTTGCTCAATTAATCTATATGTTTAGACGATAGCTTTGCAAATTTTAAAAATATTTTAGAATTTAATGAAAAATAAGGCCATCAATTGTTTGACAATTGGTTTAATTTTAAAAATACATATAATCTTTTACACTGAAATCAACATTAAAAAGTAAAATAATCTATCAATTTCAAACTCAAAATGTAGTATGTTTAGTCTAGATGTAAACTGCATACCTCAAAGGACTAAAAGTATTTAGATGCTCATTTATGCATATAGAGGTATCAATGTTCATGTGTGTTTTGTGTATAAGTAGGTATGTATATTTCATTTTTTTGGTGAACAACTTCTATGCAAGATCAAACTCTACCAAACAAATTATGTTAATATATATACACATCAAATTATTTATATTTTTTTATTATTAATTTATTATTATTATTATGTAAATTTATCTAATAATGATGTTAACAATAACGGCAGAGCCAGAAATTAATAACGGGCGCTGTGCATTGATTAGGAAAGCTCTCTCATCATAGCTAGTTATAGTAGATGTATTTGTAAAAATATTAATTAATTTCACATGATATACAACTAATTTCACATGATATACAACGCTGGTTGTGAATCTCATTAATGTAAATTGTTTGTTGTAATACAGTATTAATTAATGATGTATTTGTAAAAATATTAATTAATCTTACATGTTATATGATGTATTTGTAAAAATATTAATTAATTTTACATGATATACAACGCTGGTTATGAATCTCATTCATGTAAATATGTAAATTGTTGTAATACAGTATTAATTAATTTCACATGATATACAATGTTGGTTATGAATCTCATTAATGTAAATTGTTGTATTACAATAATATTGTCATGTAAATTGTTTGTAAATTGTTTGCGTTGTATTACAATAATATGCAATGTAAAAAAACACAAAGAACATGTTAAAATGTAAAAATATTTTGCTAAAATTGATTGCTATCATCTTCCAATCATCCAATATTAATTTATTCTAAATTAAATTAAATATAGGACATAAACAGAAATAGTACAAACACACATGCATAAAGACTTTCCAGCCTTCTTTCCTGAACCCTTACCCACATTATCCAAAAAATAAAAACTAACAAAAACATATGGCTTACAACAAGCTCATTATGACTAAAATTTGAAGCGACAACAGAAATTGTACATTTTCTTGGTAAATGAGTGGAAATTGCAAGTTAAATAGTTCTATTACAGTAAGACCATAATCTGAAGAAACATATTCATATCACTTTTGCATTTGTTGTGTACGTGAAGGCTGCTATGTTCTTGGATTTTGTAATCTGTATAACAAATAGTTAGTTATAATAAAAAAAATAGAGGAATATCAATCACTAGAAAATCACACTTGTTCAATCAGACTCTGACTCGACATACAAAAAAGAGCAATCTGGCAATAATTAATTGGCTCGACTCGGCCTACGAAAAAGAGCAATCTGCCAATAATTAATTGGCTCGACTGATCTCAAGAAAGAAATTAAGCAAAATTTCAGATTCCAAGTGGATGGATGCAATTCTTGAAGATAAAAATGTTTAATCCTATATTTAGAGGAACACACTATCACTAAAATATTGGAAACATGTTTTATGAGTAAAAACTCTCTTCAATTTTGTGGCTCGGCAAAAGAAATTAAACAAAATTTCAGACCTCCAAGTAGATGGATGCAAAAAATGATTAATCCTATGCACACAGCAACACTATTATTCAAAATTTGAAAAACTCTTTTATGAGTAAAAACTTTGGCAAATATTTAAACTAGTTCCAAAATTTCCGAAAATAAACCATATATGGTAAAATTAATCATAGATTTCAATTTGTTTTTAAATAAACCATATCTTCTCGTCAAATCAATCATAGGTTTCAATATGAAAGACCAATTTTAATAGAAATGCTAAAATTAAACTAGGTTATCTTTCCTGTAATTGAAGGAATGTGGCATACCAGCAATAAGTTCCTTTCAAATCAATCATAGGTTTCAATATGAAAGACCAATTTTAACAGAAATGCTAAAATTAAACTAGGTTATCTTTCCTGTAATTGAAAGAATGTGGCATACCAGCAATAAGTTCCTTTGAGAATATTACGTATAAGGGATGTGTTATAACGGCAAGTACCTACCTATTTCTGTTGAAGTAATTTAGGAAACTTATCTGCACGGGCTCCTCTGAAACTTTTGGCCAACCATGCTAATGATCTATGTGTATTCCTGCGCAAATAGTGCATGGTTAAACGAACACTTCCAAACCAGATGAAATAAACCCTTTCCTACTAATAACAAGTGTTGCATGCAGCCGGTAGTCCCTGCCTAATCATATAATATGCCATTTGTAAAACCACCTACAAAGTGGATACCAGTGCTATCAAAATTGATAGGAGGAGGAGGGTACTAAGGTAAAAGGAGTTCTCAATGAAGAAAGAAGCAGCAAAGACAAAAGACCATCCCCAACAATATGCTACCATTACAGAAATCAAATACAAATAGTGTTATCAATATTAATGATAGAGGGACGACGATATCAATGTAACATGGGATCCCAGCGAAGGATATGCAAACTCCAAAACGAAGGACAATATCAATGTAACACCAGATTTCGATGAACAAACATTCCAGGATTTCCTGAAATTGGATTTCCAGTTTCAGAGGCAAATTTGTGGCCAAGTTAGAGTATGAATTTCAACTCTGTAAATCAAGATTCAAAATCAGAAAGTCCAAAAAATTCGCACCAAAGACAACTCCAAAAAATCATACTAAAAACAACTCCAACTCCAATCTAATAGTTTCGGAAAATCCCCAACCTCGAAAATTTGAAGTCAATAGTTCCACCTGGCTTATGGAAATAGAACATCTTTGCCAGATCTTTTCGCCAAAGTTCAACCTTTCTTCCACATGAAGAAATATAGAGGCCAGCAAGATTAGGCTCGTCAGATTGAGGCATTTGCTAGCAAAACTGCAAAACTGCAGTCAATGATTCAGAAACTGGAACTTCCACTCAAAGATAGCTTCCAACCTCAGAAACTGGAACTTCCACTCAAAGATAGCTTCCAACCCTTCACCACAGAAATGTCAATCCAACAGTCTTAACAAAAACCTGCAAATTCAAATATAATTAACATAAATAAAAAGTTAGAAATAATTAATTCCTACTTATCTATGGTTGTAATTATCCATTTGAGGAGTTTGTTCCTACATAATAGGAATTTAGTTTCTCCTAGTTTAGTGTGTGGTTGAGAGAATCTCTCAACCACACTAGTGTACGTCCAAGATAGAATTCCTATCTTGAGACTATTGATTGTATAAATATGTGTGTAATTTCCTCATTAATAGAATATATTATTGAGTGTCTGTAATTTTATCTTGGTATCAGAGCCCTGTGAGGGCCTAGCCCCTCCTGGGCTTGGCCCCTCCTGGGCTGAGGAAATAAAAGAGTTTTTTTTAGCTTTTAGTTTGTCTATCATTAAGAGACTCTAGTTTTGGATTCAGGTGGATCTATGATTTCTGCGTTTGTAAAGCTTTTTGGTGGCTTAGTTTGGTGGTGTAGTTTGGGAGGCCGAGCTCCGGGCCGAGCGGTGGCATAAGGAGACCGACAACGGTTCGAATCGCCCCGGCTCTTCGTATTTCATGGCGGATCGCCTGCAAAGCTCGGGCTCGGAATCGTGAAATCGCCTTGAAATTAAAGCCCGACATTTCGATTGCGGCTATTTCTTCGGCAAAGGTAACCCAAGTGTTTCTTCTCATTCAAATCTTATTTGATTTGAAGATTGGAGCCGCGTAATTGTGAATTTTGTTTAATTCTTTTGGGTTGGTGATCGAGCAATCGCTATGCTTGGGTTGCATGGTTCGTCTGGTCTGAAAATATGGCCTGCCAAGATTTTTGAGTCCTCGTGTAGTTGCAGCTTGCATGTATGAGCGATTTTTTAAAAAATTCCTTGCCGTCACGAAGGAAGAAAGGGCAAACAGTTTAGAGCAGGTTTATTTGACCTGGATCTACGAATCGTATTGTAGTTTAAAGTATGGCGGATGCTTATTTTCCAGGATCTGGATATTTATTTTAAAGTTCTTAGGTTTTGATTCGGCTGCGTTCATTGCATCGTTGAATACTCAACGCACTTGTGGCAAGGTTTGTGGTTTAATTCAGTTTTTTCTGGCTTTTATGAATCTGTTCGAGAGGGAATATGGCAATTCCCTTAATGTGTAAATCTTGTTACTGCTAAGCGATTTGCCTTGAGTGATCCTGGAGCCAGTGGTGAAGTGCAGCGAAAGAGTAGTGAGCCAACGTAGTTGACAACAAAAGCACAGTGAGATTGGGCCGACAGAGGTGTGTGGCGAGCTTCCGATCCGTGCTAGCATTAGAAAATTCAGAGCATGATGGAGTTGTTGTATGAACGCTCTGCTAGTGTGCTTGTGCATCTCGATAGAGTTGTTGAACCATTTTCGCCTTGGAGACGACGAGACAAGGTTCCTGTACAATAGCTTGTTGAGCGAGAGAGTTGGAGTCAGAGTAGCCTATTTGAGAACTCCATCCCTTTGTCAAGTCGATTTAAGTTCGAGCTTGTGGACGAGTGGATCTGGTTTTGAAATTGGCTCTTCCACGATGATCCGGTTTTCAGATGAAATTGACGTGGATCTGGTTTTCAGCTGAAATTGTCGTGGATCTGGTTTTCAGGTTTTCAGAAATGTTTCAGTGTATGATGTGAACGTCGAATATTTGAAGACTTAAGTTTCCGAGTTTCAAAGTATGGGCTTCTATTTATGGGCCTGCAAGGTTTTGCAAGGTCTCGAACTCCTGACTCTAGGCTTGGCATTGACATCCACATTGTCGAGCCAAGGATCAGTTTTTTTCAAATTGGTGAAGTCGAGTATTAAAGAAATGCATGAGGTCGAGTTGTTGGAGGTTTCGGTGCCGAATCAGAGCAAGGCATTTTTTGGAGTTTGTCGAAGGGCGTGGACCTGCGAGGAAGCGGTGGCCGTGCTTGTTGTGCGATGAAGCGAAAGTTCGGTAGGGCTGTGGAGTTGGAGACCATGGCAGGATTGCTGCAGAGGAAAAACGCAGAGGCGCGGATCGAGAGCGCCGAGGTCATCGAAAGGCTGACGACGGACGAACGGGTCGTGTGGCAAATTTCCTCGGTCAACGGACTAACTGAAGGCCGGGTGGAAATGTTGAGAAGCCCTCCGGCTATAAGGGCGGGTTTGAAGGCCCTTCTAGCGGTTTGCTCGGTGAAAAGAACCGCGCCGATGCCGTGGAGGCAGGGGCCGTTGGCGGTACAAAAGGAATTGGACGTGCTGTTGTGGAGGAATTAACTAGTTTAGGAGCTGTTGTTTATACATGTGCGCGTACAGAGAAGGGTCTTAATGAATGTTTGACTCAGTGAAAGGAATCTAGGCTGCAGATTGATGGTATTGTCTGTGATTGAGAATGTGGATAGCACCAAGTCCATGCGTTTGCAGATGATGACCAGATGGTGCAAGCCCGTGAATGTGCCGGTCGAATTGTTTGAAGTGCTACAGGAGATGTAGAGAAATCAAATTGAGTTTCAGGTGGAGGAGGAGATGCGCGAGGCCTTGAGTGTGCTTGACCTGGAGGATCGACACAGGCTCTTTGATTATCTGCTGCGGAAGGCATCAACTTCTCTGCCCTCTTCTTCTTCGTCTAGTCAAGTTGATGAATTGGATGCGCCAATATCTGTCAAGCAATGGAGATTTCTGGTAGCACCTGGGGAAGCCTCGAGTGAGCGATCAAGAAAGACATGTCTGGAAATACAACGTTCTTACCACATTTCTGGTTTTATTTCTCCAGATCTGGGTAATCTCGTCAGCCTTCTGGTTTTATTCCTATTGAATTGGGTAATCTGGTAAGCCTGAGTACGCTCTTGATAGATAGAAATGATCGGAGTGTTACCATTCCTTTGCCTATCGTAAAACTTGGCAGTGGTGATACGATTAAGGCAAATACTGTGACAATTTCAGTGGCAATTGCAGTCAGCTGCGAATTTTATACTTGGATTCTTCGGGATTGCAAGGAAAGATTCTGTGGGAAATTGAGGAAATAGTCCTGAAAAATCTGAGATGTTTACAGGAACTATTTGGCCATGAAGTAAATGCTACTGATTTTTATAATAAGTATTTCATGTCATGGTATTTTATGTTATTATTGAAGTGACTTTGGTCTGACCAACTATTGTCACAATTCTGAATGTGTGTTGGAACTGGTCATTCCAACACTAAGCAAATTTGCAGGGAATGGTGAACACATGACAATGAAAACGATATCAATTGGAGCTACATCAAAGATTGGAGGATGATCGAGATCCTATTGCAGATTGTTAGCAAGCATAAGGCAGTATGCTTGAAAACTGTTCTTGAAGGGAAAATTGTGTTCTCTTCGTGGGGCTGTGAGTGCCTATGTTCTGGTTTCTTTATCAGTGGACCTCTCACAGATGAGGTAAAGGAGCAGCGACAATGTTTATGGTGGACAAAAAAGTAGATTTTTGTTTGAGTTAGTGTGGCTTGTGGAATAGACTCCCTAGTATTTTATTGTAATGGTCATTGTATGTACCCAGAAACTCCAAAATGTAGAATGAAATGTAATTTTTTTAAAGGCATCTCAAAGTTCGTGGTGATCTCAAAACCACTTTGTAATGGTTTATGGTCAGCTTGAAACCATCTTTTGTCACTGTAATGTGATGGTTGGTGGTGAGCCAGAAACCATCTATAGAGTCTTAGTGGCTACAGGACTTGCCCGGAGGTGGCACATTTATGTTCCGGAAATGCCCGGTGGTGGTGGATCGGACTTGCCCGGTGGTGGCATATTGAAGTTGGCGGATTTGCCCGGTGGTGGTAGATCGGACTTGCCCGGTGGTGGCATATTGAAGTTGGCGGATTTGCCTGGTGGTGGTAGATTGGACTTGCCTGGTGGTGGCATATTGAAGTTGGTGGATTTACCCGGTGGTGGCAGATCGGACTTGCCCAGTGGTGGCATATTGCCTGAGTGGCTAACGTGTACACAGGAGCTTTGTGCTCGTAGGAGCAGGTGGACTGCAGAACACCTGGCTCGGACTCAGATGATTTTTTTTCTGAGTAGAAGGGGATTGGCACGTTTTCGCGCTAACAGCAGTGCCATAAGGCCAACTGGCGCATCCGTTAGGCCATTAATCGTGCCAATGGGCGCGGGTTTTTCATTCAGGATCGCGCCAATTCACCTTCAAGGGGATCTGCGGGCTCAGAGAAGTTGTGGATCTGTCCGAGGGCGGAAGATTGTGGTTTTGGAGGTTTTGTACATGCAATTCGGCTAATGGTGGTGGATTTGACTATCATGACAAGTAGTCATTAAGGGGGGGAGTTAGAAATAATTAATTCCTACTTGTCTATGGTTTTAATTCTCCATTTGAGGAGTTTGTTCCTACATAATAGGAATTTAGTTTCGCTTAGTTTAATGTGTGGTTGAGAGAATCTCTCAACCACACTAGTGTACGTCCAAGATAGAATTCCTATCTTGAGACTATTGATTGTATAAATATGTGTGTAATGTCCTCATTAATAGAATATATTATTGAGTGTCTGTAATTTTATCTTAAAACTTGGTCAATCTCAGCCATTATCGAATATAACTAACATAAAGAAAACGGTCAATCGCAGCCATTATCGATAGAGAATCACCATCACATGGCTGACATAATTTGAAAAAAAGAAAAAGAAACCCATCACAATACACAAACAAGCCTCGAATTACACTTCAATTCCTTGCAAGGAAATGCAAGGAAAAACAACAATAAATTCATACAAATCCCAAAAACCCCGTGACAAACGAAATAGATGCATCATGTAACAGCCCAAGAGCAACAGCTATAGTCAGGACCTCCGAGGCTCAAATTTCAGAAACAATGCACTCACAAAACCTCTACTTAGGATTTCAGTCAGTGTTGGACCTAGAACAATATACAATAGTCTGTAAAATCATGGGAATATAAGGGTGTTAAGGTTTCTTTTTTATAATATCAAGAACTTCGTTAATATGACACTATTTATAAAAAATCAGAAGAACCAAGACCGTCGATCAATAGCGATCAAGGATTATAAAATAGTAAAATACTATGCTAATATCAGTAATAGAATTGAAAGATTCGGGGACATAAATAAAGATAAGCATAACTCACTGTCAATAAAATAAACACATGCATAGGCGGCCACTGTATACAGTTTAACCCTTGCTACTCACAGATTGGAAACAAAATCGACAACGATGTACAAAGAAACTGAATTGTAATTTCCCTTGTCAAGCAACAAAACGAAGCATATAAAAGGAAGAGGATACTTCACGTTTGAATATTTCCAACAAACCATTAAGGTTACCTTTCTCCATACTCTACATTTAAAATTGATATTTTAGACACCAGATTTTACTCCCTAATAGGCTCCTGCAAAGGTCAAAAAGAAAAGAAGATCAAGCTCAACAATGAATCCCAATCATGTTCTTCTTGAAGACCCTATGGTTTACAAACTCATCTACTTCAAGATGCAAATGCATTGATATACATACATTTGGAAATTAAACAAATCTTTGCAAGTAATGGGAAGCAATATATTCAAAATGGTCAACATCAATCATTTCATAATGGTTATGCTCATTAACCTTACCAAAGTTATCAGCATCAAATGCATTATGCTGTTATGCAAAGACCCACTGCTCAGGCGATACCATCCTATCCTGGGTATGCTTCGCTGAACCTAAATCAACAGTTGCCCTTTGTGGAAACTTTAGAGTTACCGGATCTAAATCAGCTAAAAAATGATCCAATTGCTTATGCCCCTTGGTGGCCGGTGATTCCTCATAAACTTCCGTTAGATATTCCTAAATTTAATGGAAATTAAGGTGAAGACCCTTTGAATCATGTGATGACCTTTCATTTTGTGGTGTTCATCCAACACTCTAAATGATGATTCGATTAGGCTTCGCCTTTTCAGCGAACGTTAACTGGTCTGACAGCAAAATGGTACATTGAATTGCCCAGAGCTTCATTTGATAACTTCAACGCCCTTGCCACAACCTCTTTAACCCATTTTCAGTTACCCATAAGGTACGAAACAAGAACAGAGCTTCTTACCAATTTCAAACAAATGACAGCCACTCACGTGTCTGATCATATTCATGAGTGGTGACGTCATTGTAGAATGGCAAAAACATATGTTCATGATTAGTTGTTAGCTAAATGGTTTATTAAATCATTGTTACCTTCTATCACAAAAGATGTGGTAAAGGGAGGAGTCACCATTGAAGAGAAAGTCATTGCTTGTGTGCAATATGTAGACTTGATCTATACTCAGTCTAGCACGCTCTATGAAAAAATCCCTGATGCTCCTAAACCGAAATTTTCCATTCTCCCTCCTTCTAAATCAAACAAAGACTCTCATGTTGGCAATGGTGTGATAGGTATGACTAGCATGAAAACCGTAAAGGCTACATCTAAGAAAGCCCGCACAGTTTCCAGTCAAAATGCAAATGAAGAACTTCTTGCCTCAGAGGTTAATGCCATGTCGACCGACAAGGGAAAACAACCGAAGCAACCAGTGGGCAAGAAGAAAAAGAAAAGGAAAAAGAAGAAGTAATATAATTCATCTCCTGAAAGACCTTTTGCAAACCCTTCTGGGCAAAGGAAACCCCCTGCGAGGTGTTAGATATGTGATGAGGATCATAGGACAAGAGATTGTCCACATAAAGATGGAATTAAGAAATTCTTTAAGAGTTCAAAAACCTCAGCGATATTGACTGATCTGTTTCCAAACCTGGGAACCAATCTGGTTGCTAGTGATAATGCTTCCCCATCCCAAGTGCTTATGTTATCCATTTCGAAAAAGCAAAATGAGGCTTTGATATCGACAAGGAATAAAGATTACGAGAATCCACAGTTGTCGAACAATAAGGCTATTGATTAACCTAGTAGTTCGACAACAACTTCGACTGAAGTTGTGCCACCCATCATTCCTGAGCTAACAATAAATCCGCCAAATGGAGTAGTACACAAATTGACATTTAATCCTTGTGCCAGAGCAGCACAGAATTATAATATAGCAGAGGACCTAGCCCAATCATCATCCGCTATGTCGACACTTGAGGTACTGCAAAATTGCCCCTCCCAAAAGCAGGCTCTATTATCAGTGATAGGTGGGATTGACCTAGCAGATTCCAATCTTGTGGCCTTTAATCATAAAGGATATGACCCTCATTTACCAGCTCAACTTGCTTTCCTTATTCAAGTGAAAGCCCTCAACAAAACTGTTCATTGAACAATTATTGATGAGGGAGCATCTACATGTATTATGTTGATGAGTTGTTGGAAAAATTTGGGCTCACCTCCCTTATCGCGATCATCAATGACATTGAAAGCATTTGATGGACAAACATAGACTCCATACAAGATTTTAAGTAACTTGCAAGTCAAACTGGGGGGCAAGACAGTAGAAATTGATGTTGAAGTTATCGCTAGAAATCTTGATTACAACATCCTACTGGGAAGGCCCTGGATATATGCTATGGCTGCAGTTGTGTTGACGTACTTCAGAAAGATTGCATTTCCTTTCCAAGGAGGAATTACTATCATCGACCAACAAATATTTCTCCCCAACAGTTTGCAAGTTACAGGAAGCATTCTGATGATCCACGGAAGCCCTCATTCACTTCAAAACATCAAAGTAGGCCTACTAAAATACCCTATATTAATGGGGACTTTTGTCCTACCACCTCCAAACAATATGGCGGAAGTGGCCACGGTGGGAACTTGCAATATGATATCTTCTAGATTCAGAAGATTCCTGAACATTTTGATAGCATGGATCATCGCCATTTTAAAAATATTGTAGCAATCAATTTTCTTGGCCTGGGGGGCAAACCCAAATCAACGCTCATCGAGTGTTTGGATAGATAGGTCTAAGGAATATGGTATCTCTTCA
>APFE030491055.1:0-20422 GCA_000404065.3 Pinus taeda | reverse complement strand
ATTTCTTCTCAGCACACTTATGACCTTTAGTGTATTTGCTATCACAACTGTAACAAAGCCCTTTTTCTCTTTTTTCTTCCAATTGTTGTGGTGTCAACCTTATAGGTTGGGGAAGACTAGGGGCAACAACACTTCTGTCTTTATAGTTGTGAGTGGTATGCTTCCTGGTTGCCATAATTTTGCTTTCCATTTTTCTTGCTAACCTGAATGCCTTCTCTAATGAATCAGGTTCCCAAAGGCGAACATAATGTTGGATATTATCCTTTAAAGTCCCTATGAACACATTGATCCTATGCTCCTCTAGAATATTTTTTACCCTTATGTTCAATTTTTGGAACTCCTCAATGTGCTCCATTATTGAACCCTTTGTTTGAGACTTATCAATTGGCTAAAAAAATGTTTCTTTTTTTATCCTCATAATGTGTTGTCAATTCTTCCATAAAAATTGCCCAAGTAATAATTTGTTTACAAGAGCAAATCCATTGATACCATACAAACTGATTTGGCTCTGATCCCAATTTGATTCTCCAAGGAAGAGTTATGTTGAATCTCCCACAGTGACCTGATTATAGACTAGTTTAGTGGAGTGAATTTGTACAACATGCCACGTGTCCCTGTTTTGACCTTTGGCTCCGAAAAATATGTACAAGAAGCTAGAGTCCGTCCTCTTTCTGTACTTTCTTACGAAATTTCAATTCGATGCTCAGAGATAAAGTTATGATGATTTCCCCAAGTCACTTGTTTGGAATGTCATTCAGGAGTCTACAAAAAGACCAAGTTCCTCATATCCTATCTCCGCAAATATAGCACAAAAATCTCTAAAATTTAGACCCGAGGTTCAGTGTGATTTCTTCTCAAATGGTTTTTTTTTTTTCTTCTGAAACATCACAGAAAAAAGAAGTTATAGCGAAAATGCCACGATGACCTATTTGGAGTAGTGAAACCCTAGAATCCAAAAGCTCTAATACCAAATGTTATGAAACTGACTCACAAAAAGATAGAAAAGATAGATCAACGCCTTAGAATTCAGCTTCTTTGAGGGGGAAACCTCCTTTACATTACAAAAATGAATGATTCTTTGATGATTCAAATGACAAAACCTTCTTTCTATATATAGGAGTCTAAGGAGTCACAATATAACCCATCTGACCTAACAATAATAATATAAAGGCACAAAAATAACAATAGAGGGATTCTATGGGGCACAACAATATTAATAAGGGATACAACTACAAAAGTAATGGGGTAATCACTAGTATTATAGGGACCTAACATGTAATCAGATGACCATGATCTTTTAGGGTATGAAACAACACTTTTAGGGGTTGAAAAGCCCTAGTTTATCGACATATAAGATTGGGGTTGAAGTGCCCAAATATGTCTATAACATTTAGTTAAGAGGAATGATCCAGGATGGATCTCGAGTCTAGTCATGCTGGCTAGGTAATATTTGAGACCAAGATTCTCTTATATAGCAATAGTTCCCAACATGCTCATACTCATATAGTCTCATATGCTCACGCGACTAGCGCTAAGTCAAAGAGAACATCACGTTGATTCTGGAGGTATGTTCGGTTTGAAAAATGGACTTTGTATGAAGGCGTTATGCAAAGTCAAAGTTCAGGTCAAGTTGGGAAAAAATTCAAAGTCAAATGGTCAAGGTCGACAGTCAACTCATGGTTGCGCTAGTCATAGCTCATGGTTCCAATTGACACATGGCGCGTTCGGATTCCATGAAGTGTCTCCTTCTGGTTTGTTGAATTTTCAAGTTTGTGATTGGTTGGTTGATTTTTAAATTTGGAAAATAGTGGAGTGCCACATGGGCCGATGGATGGCTACCACATGGCCTCCCCATAGCCTATTAAAATTTATTTATGAGTCTACAGGGCCTCTGAGAAATTTGAACCACAGACCTATCTATCAACACCGGAGCACTCCACCACCGCACTGACCATGTTACTTGTTAAACATTGGGTGCACTGTTATGTTTAAGTTTCATTTTGTTTGATGATGAGGTAAGGGTTGGCGGAGCCCACCACTTCCGGTGGCCTCGCCAAACCCAAAGCTTGTGATTAATCGATGCTATCAACAATATTCTAAACATAGCAATGAATACAACATGAATTCTTCATTCTTCACTCAGCGTGGGACTCCAATCTCATATGCCAATTATGGATGGAGGCTATTGTTGTAACATTATCTAGTTTTCATAAGTAGGCATATTAGTCAAATAATTCTGAAAATGTTAAGATAGGATATCGATGCAAAAAAATGAAAAGTTAGAATATTAGGAAAATTTGATGTTTTATAGGCATCCATATCAATAAAATGTTAGGAGTTAGCTGCCCTAAATAAAGAAGGGAAAGGAAAATAAAATGTTAGGGAAGAAAAAAAAAGGAAAGCTTCATTTTATGTTTTTTAAAATGCACAGGCTGCTAGTCTAAATGCGCCATAATAAAACATCCATTGTGTTTCCATATGCAGAAGAGATTGAAAGAAGAGTGAAGGTTACTCTAAGGTTTATATGCTTACTTTGGATATTAACTATATCGTAAGTTTTAAAAACCCCATATCCTAAGTATTAATCCCATACCATCCCTCTAACAATCCATTCCCTTCACATCATTTCCCTAAGTTCATACCCCATTATATTTCATATTTCCCGACATCACATTAAATGTCGATTCCTAACCCCACCAATCCATCCTGTCACATTAACTCACCACCATATCACTCTTCATCCCTTCCTATATCCTCGCATCCAATGGCTCACGTGCAATTTCAGCCTCCCCTGCCTTCTGAGCTTTATCGTCGGGGGGTCTGTAATGGGTGGTATACCAAACCCCGTCTGCCCCTACATGGCATCTCCACAGTGTTTCGGATCCGCCATGAGAAAAACCACAAATAGCTCACCCCCCTTCGAAAAGTTGAATTCCTTATTCCCAATACCACTCACTTGACCATTGCGCATTTGCCATTCCTCTGCTGCCACCTCATTTGTCCATTAACCCTATCAAATCATATTCATTCCTTCCATAATCAATCCGTTAAGCACTTAATTTTATTAGCCATTAACTCAATACAACCATGCCACCAATGGAAAACCAGAATGCCTATATAAACCTTCTTCTTCTCTATTTACAGGTTATAGAATTCTTGTTTTATCACTGCCGTTGCTTTGATTATAGGTTGCCCACCTGATCCCCTATATGTCCATGAATTGTCTCCTTTCCCAATCAAGTTTTCACTATCAGCCTTATCCATCATGCCTCCCAAGGACAAAGGACTAGAGGAAATTGTTAATCCTTTGAAATACCCTCATGTAGGTCTTCATCATATCCCTATGGCTGATAGAGACTACAATGTCCATGAAACACTCTGTGAACTCGACCTCTTTGAGATGTACTACTGGCTCGAAGATAAATACATTGATAAATCAAATGATATCCAGTTGTGAGAGTCAAACCTACCTCATTACATCTTTCCTCGTACCCACAACAATCTTGATTTCATTACAAAATTCCATGCCTCATATTTGCCAAGCCAAAGGGCCATAGTCAATCCCAATGGACAATTTCTATTCACCATAATCCCTTAGGTTATTGATTAAATGATGCAAGCCCCCACAATGAACAATAGAATCCCATTTTCTTACGAAGCTCTGGTTGAGATATACCAGAAACTAGACTTTGCTAAGAGAGCCCAAACTCTTTAATTATTCTTAACACAAGATGTTGCATTACCAAAGAAAAATCCTCCTTATCTCTCATCCATATTCCCTGAGAGAGACAAGCAGATAATCATTTTCATTTCCTACCTCCTTAGCTACTACTCTAACCAATTGGTAGATGAGGTCATTATAGAATCTTCATCCATCTTTTCTAATGATGCGAAGTCCTTAATTTTATTCAATTTCAACCATTTTCTTGCAGAGTCTATCCATCAGCAACTGGTGAAGTTTCCCACAAAGGAGGTATTTAATATGCCTCTATCTTAATCTACATGTTCATATACTTTCAGAGGGACATCATGAACTTTTCATTGCAAAAGTTGGATGAGAAAGGAAACCAGCAGTCGGTCATTTTCTAGACCACTCTGGTGATGAAAGAGAAGAAAGAATGTACTTACAAACAATTTATTGAGATGTTTGTCCATCCAACCACAAGCATCCTAAGTAGTAGAACTAAACCAAGGATTAGTGAAGATATCAAAAAGGTCTTGCCGCTATCATAACAGGTACAAACAGGAGAACGATACTTATATGAGAATTACACAAAGATAAGAATTTTTGGATGTGAGCTACCACCATATAAGTTGCAAAAATTTCTCCCAATGAGGATTTTCGCCTTAGAATACATCAGGTAGATGATCAACATGGATGAATTTCATTTTGTTGCTACCAAGAAAAATTCTTAGTTTAAGATAAAAGCGCAAGTTGGCCCATTCATTTGCAACAATAGACTAGCAGGTCAAGAGGCTGACAAACTCCCAAAGGAAATGTAGTTTAATCTTAGCATTACATGGTCCTATGATCTATTAGGGATAATTTATAGCTTAAGGGTAGAAACCAAGTCTACTCCTTATTTTCACACACATAGGCCAGAGATAGAAAAATATAAGAATCAGCCAAAGTGGGTTGAGAACACATTATAGGAGGTAGAAGAACAACAAGTCTCCTCATCAACAGTGCAAACTCATACAATGCAAGAAAAGACATCCAAGAAGAGTATATAGGAAGAGTCTCCTTTAGGGACTGATATCTTTAGTGAGGGATTTAAAATCATGTACATAAAGGAGGCTAAGCTTAGCTCCAGACTAAGCCTTAACAAAGATTCAGAGCAGCACACTCTTATCACCACTAATGAGCCTCTTGTATCTTAATTAGTGGGTGATCAGTCTACATAGTCTCCTACAACCTCCACAACCTCACAAGAGAAGTAGCAGATTATGCACACATGTACATCTATTTCAAGTGAGCCAGAGAAGAGCATCATGGATATCTTCAAGGAAATAAAGGTCAGAAATGAAGCCTTGAAGATAAACACATACAACCAATTTTGGAAACAAATATTTAGTGCCCAAAGCAGGCTACTATTAGATTTTGACTCAGAGAAGGAGAAAATACAGATGGCATTCCTTTAGGCACAAGTTCCTCAACCCAAAGGAGCATTAGATTATAAGAAGACATATTTTGAGCTTGATGTCAAGGACATACATCCCATTGACCAAATGATGATGCATAAACAAACTACAGAAATGATCTTCTCTACTGTAACTAGCACAACTATCACCTTGTCCAAGCTACAGGTCACACTAGCAAATGTTTAGACATAGCTAAAGATGGAGAAAGTTTCAGCTCTTGCCAAAGATACCAATATGAAAACCTTGGAAGATTTGGTAATCAAACTAGGTTATGATCCTACAAACATCAATTTTGTAGAGGAGCTAATAAAAAATATGAATTTCGATATCATAGCACTAAGGAAACATTTGAAACTCCCATCTACTAAAGATCCTCTAGCCAAGGATATTGTAGAAACAGAGACTAAAAAGGAAGACATGATGAAACTCATCATGGGGCAGACTGCTCAACTAAAAAAGATGGAGACAAAGATGGAGAAATTAATCAAGGAAAAGGAGAAGGTTGCTAAACAAAATTATCCTTTAGAAGCACTTCCTATCACAACCATTCTGACTGGCATATCAGTTACCACCTGTACAGGAGATGTTGTAAACTAGTTAGCTAGTGTAGTTCAAAATATGTCCCTACAGACTTAAGAGATTAAGAAACTACATGATCAAATAAAACTACTGGAGGATCATCAAAATAAGTGTAACATTTTTCATGCAGTAAAGCTTCAGAGATCTCAGAATCAAATTGAAGCATGGAAGAAGTCAGCCATTTAGTCTTCCATTGGCTACACTCTTGGTAGTGTCAAAGATATTATTTGGAACAAAATCATAGAGGAGATTGATCAAATCTGGCCATGTATCCAAATCGTTTTTTAGCATAAGGAGTGAATGGAAAAGGAAAAACGGAACAATTGGCAATATAAATGCTCAACTGGGAGAGATGCCTTCTATAGCTAACAACATAATAAGGTTTCTCAATTCTAAGAACAGGTATGAACTGGATGATCTAGGAGTGTATGATAGGACTAAAACAATCCTGGAAGTAGAGAAAGCCTTGACTAAAACGAATTTGGTAATACAGTTAACTGATAATTATCACACTCTGGAAATTGCAGTTAATAGATTTTTCACAAGAATTGACGCCTTAAATAAGAAGGTTCTACCTTCACTGTTTATCATCAATGATAAGTTAATGACCAAGGAGGGTTTCTTGAAGAAGCTATAAGACATTGCCAAGGACACAACCAAGTCCTTCAACATCAAAGGTTCCATGATAGGCAGGATGTTCTACAAGGCCATCTGTAACATATGTTTTTTTAGAATGAGATAAAACATATTTTACTCTAAAACCCACTTTTGCCAAGTATACTATGGTAGATGAGATATACTGTAGAGTAACTAAAATATCATTTCCATATGAAGAATGGTGGGAAAATCTATGTGAATATCAAGATTATAGAACAGATCAACTTGTTCAACGTAGCACCAGAATAGCGGCCACTCAGCAACAATTTTCCATCACAACAGGGCCAAATGTTTAGATTCATTATTTTGGACCGAATTGCTTCTCTTTCTGTTAAATTTTAAGTAATAATAGCATGCCTTTTCACTCAGGCATTAATTGTACTATTTTGTATTTTTGTTTAAATATTTCATTATGTCAAGGTATTCAGGGTTACTCACTTGAGCCAGTTACCAGGTAGATTTGTACTAAGCTGGAGAATTGTTGATTGAATAAAAGATTCTACTTCATATGGCTTTTATCTCTCTAAGTTATTTTCTTATGTTTTTCATTATGTACTCCTCATATAATTTATTTCATTTACAATCATCCGATTGAAAATTTAATTGAATTTCAGTTTCATTTTGAATCCGCTATGAAGTTGTAGTTTAATTAAGGGAATAATTTATAGGACTGTCTATTCTTGTAAATTCCTCTTTGAATTTAAATTGCATAAGATTTCTGAAATGACTTGATTATATTTTGTTAATTTAGAAAATACAATTTTCTTAATTTTTGCTTATAAATGGTGAAATACTCTATCTGAATACTAAATCATTTATACTTATCTATATTCTTGTTATCCATCACACTTAAAATCAAAATAACCATATGTATTTAAAAAACAACCTTTTGTTTTATTAAGGATCTTTATAAGTTTAAGGCACCTGTTAAAAAGCAGTTCAGTAGTCATCCAACCATTAAAATCAAACAAAATATTTTAGATGTTTTGGCATAGCCAATTGACCTTAGGTTATCTCAAAGGAAAACATTAGATTGGTGTCATTACCAAGGAGCGAAGTACTAAAAGTTAAATTTTCCTTTGGGCAATGATTTTCCCTTTCCTTTAAGGTGAATAAAGGATAAGGTCACAGGTCAAAATATTTCACCTTGCAATTCCACTGGTCCAATATGGCTACCTATAAGCATACAAGATCATGTTCTCATTATGAGATTGTTAAGCCTCTGACAGACCCAGAAAGACTCATTAGGGGAGCCTCTTCAAGGGGAAGACATAGAACACCTTCTTCTTCTTCAACTTTACACCTTGAAGACATTCCATCTATAGATCCATTCTCATTTATTCCAACTCACCCTGATTGGACTGAAATACCTCTTAGGTTCTCTCATCTTATTTCCAAAGGAGTAGACCTTCCATCAACATTTTTGATATAGTCACTTGAAACATATCAAGTTCCATCCATTCCTATCAAATCATCTTCGTCTGAGGAAGAATTGGGTTTAAATTTACCTAAATTAAAAACTCAATATTTCACTACTCCAACTCCTTATTCTATTTCATCATCCTCAACTAATTTTGAAGAGACATTTTTTGTCTATTCGAATCCTTTATTTGAAAATAAGAAAGACTTCCCACCAAGAGTTCAGAAATTGGTTATTAAAACCCCTTTCAAACCATTAAATAGGTCTCCTCCGTCTCCTCCACACATTAGTACACCTATTGACTCATCTTCACCTCCTTCATCTTCATCTTCATCATCTTCCTCTTCCTCATCAACATCCACTCATACACCCCATGCTCCTCCTGCTGTCATGGATTTTTGACCCATTGTTCAAGCTAGGTATGCTACCCTAGCTCTCCCTGTAAACTTGGGAAATTTCCCTAGTGGATACTTAAAAAGCATTTGCCAAGATTTAGTGGAGAAACAAGATCCTTGGTAGAAGATCATGTGTCAACCTTCCTAGATTTTGTTGACAATATGAACATTGAAGAGGAAAATGTTTCTATGAGATTATTTGTACAATCCATTGAAGGAAATGTTAGGATTTGGTTTAGGTAGCTTAGAGCTAACTCTATCAAAACTTGGAATGAACTCATAACCATCTTCAAAAATAAATGGGGGGTAAATAAAGATTCAGTTTACTTCCTTACTGAATTTGAGGAATTAAAGACAAACCCAGGAGAACCAGTTGTTGAATTCATTAAAAGATTCAACAAGCTCCATCATAAAATGCCTGTTGATTGTAAACCACCAGTAGCACCTGCAAAGGTTAGATTCTCTAAAGCATTTGATGGTGACTTTGCATTCATGCTAAGGGAAATATTTTCTAATACCTTAGAAGACATGCAGACAAATTCTATAGAGGTGGAAGCCAATAGGTCAGCTTCTAGTAAACTTAAGGCTAAAGCAGAAAAAGAAGAAAGAAAATTGAAAGCTAAGATAGATGATTCATCCTCCTCCAAATCTAAACTAGAAGATCAGAAGATTGATGAAATTACATCTTTTCTTAGGAAACTCCATAACAGAAATTCGAAAATTGAAACTTGGCCTAGAGCTCCTCAACAAACTGTTGTTAGACCTCAAGCTCAAACTCAATTCAGAAGAGCTCCTCAAATGAAAATTCTTCAGAGACTAGGTTATAACCAAAAGATTCAACCACCCTTGCTTATTAATGATCAATAGTCACAAGATACAGGCCCTTTAATTACTGAAGATATCAATAATATTTATTCTTCAGCAATACAAATGGCCATAGTTCCTTCATCTTCATCTTAGTCTTTCGAACTAGAAGTAGGAGTTACTCAAATTTCCAGATGTTAAGCATTCTCTAAATTTTTAATTGTAGAATTGAATAAGAGGTATGATCTAACACCTATATAAGGTCCTGGTAGACCTCCAAAATCCACCACCATAATCGAACCTACAATGAAAACCATTCAAACACAAACTCCAACTCCTCAGAATACAGATTCATCCACTAAAGCCCTTCCATTTGATAAGACTGCTTTGACTACTTTTAATATTGAAAATGAATTGGAAAGGGTCAAGATTCCTATACCTTTCGCTGAACTTTCCAAAAATCCTGGTTACAAAAATCAAGTCTCTAAATGGATACAGTCTTCTAGTGTAGATTTTAAGGGAGATGTTATTCGTCTGCTGGATGAAAAACCCTCGGTTGTATTTTCCCTAGTTTTGATATGATTGATGAAATTGTTCCACCATTTTATGTAACATTAAAAGCTCATGATTTTCTTTTGTATAACTGTATGCTGGATTCTAGAGCCTCTCATAACCTTATGTTAAAGGTAATAATGGACCAGCTTCAGTTATAGGTCACTCGTAATTATGATGACCTTTACACCTTTGACTCAAAGAAGGTACCATGCCTAGGAT
Organism: Pinus taeda; assembly: GCA_000404065.3. Lineage (NCBI taxonomy): Eukaryota > Viridiplantae > Streptophyta > Pinopsida > Pinales > Pinaceae > Pinus > Pinus taeda. Next base: position 10,651 of record APFE030491055.1, on the reverse strand, counting down.
TGATTAAAGACCAAGTTATTTTTCAAAAGTATAGCTCTAGACATAGTTGTCACTGATATTCCTACCAAGTTTGACATGCTTTTGTTGATCTAAATGGCTCTAGAGACACACATAGGACAAACAGGGCTTATGAAAGCTCGAAAATAAAAATGATTAGAATGCTTTTGAACTAGGACCAGAGCGTAGATCTTGTCATCCTAATCACGGCAGTACAAACAATTCGTCAATCCGAGCTCGTATGAGGGAGAACGAGCTAGTCAAAGTTTTGGTCAAAGTTGGGTTGTGGGCTAGGTTTAAGTGTCCTACAATTTTACTAACCCCGGGGCTTGAAACCTAGCTCCTGAAATTGGTTGAAATTGTGGCCTCATTAATTTGCCCAATATCCCTTATTTTCTAAAAATTTGAAAAACATCCCTATGTTTAGAAAATCCTAAAATTAATATATTATAATATATATATAATATATATATTATATATATATATATATATATATATATATATATATATATATATATATATATATAAGATATAAGATATATATTTCCCAACTCAACCAACACATAAAAAAATTAATTAAAAAAATAGGTGGGTTCGACAGGGCCATTGACCTACCGTCGACCCTCCAACGTCCAACCTGCAGTTAACATTAAACATAACATAATATGGGGTAGGCACAGGCCACCTCTGGTGGACCTGACCCACACCCCCCCAAACCATATACCATATTCCATATTAATGGGAGGTCAATAGGTATCAAGCCTACGCCAGCCACGTGGGCTGGCCCACCACCGTGTGGCAGCCCCATGTCACCTCCTCCATAACTCATGGTACTCTCCAAAACATGCGCCTCCCATTTGATATGGTACCACAACCACTTAATATGCCTATTAAACATGGAGGTGCAGGAGTGATGGGGCTTGCTGCCCAATGTGGGCCCGACCCCAAAAAAAATATTTCGATTTAAAACATTAAAACCATAACGTATTAAAAAAGGGTGGGGGAGGGTTTGACCACTCGACCCCTCCTCAACAAACTGCTAGTCTTACCAACATGCGGAAACCAACTCATTGGTTAATCTTCCATAGAAATTATATAAACCTTCATTTGCACAGTGTGCCCAGGCAGCATTGAGGAACTAGGAGTGGGCATAGAATTCGAGGCGATATTTTTTATTAATTTGTTTACAGGTGGAACCATGATTGAGTGAAATTTCCAGGAAGGTGAAATTTTTGCAGTGTCTAAATTGGACAAATTTTATGTTGATCTTAAACCTCTCAGTGACACGGAACTGGATGGCATAGTCAATTTCCTGATTTAAGCAGCGGATTTGCAGAGGACCCAAAGGAGGGAATCTTTGAGGAATCTAGGGGGATCTAAAAGATTCCTTAAGCCCTGAAATTCCACTTTCTTAGAATTCAGAAATTTGACAGTCAATTTTGCACTATTTGACGCCACAAATCTGATGGTGTGTTCATATTTTCCATTTTCTCATTTTATTTTTCGGCCACTTTTCTAAGTGGAATGCAGGTGTCAGTATTCAGCATGTGAGTAGTCATTCCATGAGATTCGACGCAGCAAGGTTGATGGTATGACTAGCTTCAGCAGTTTGACATCCACTTCTCCAGGTGGCCCCTGGATGTGAGGTATATATAGTGTGTTCATGTACTTCTTTTTCTATGCATTGCGCTGCATAGATCCCTGTTTGATGTTTGATGTGGGAGCTTGTTTCTTGTTTTCATGATTCCTGCTTGATGTGGTGCGAAATCATTTGTGAGATGTACTTGTTGTCATGATTCGTCATGTTTTATTTGAGATCCCTTTGTTGATATGCTGATGGGATACTCATGTTGTTGCCGTGTATGATTTCATTGAAATCCCTTTATGCCATGTTGGTGGGATGTTCATCATCTTCATGCATGAGTCTATGTCATACTGATAGGAGTCCTCTTTTACTGAGAGTTCCTGTAGTGGAACATCTCTTGGAGCCCCACCTGCATAAGGGAATTTTCCTTGTATGATAGCAACATCACCTCTTATGTACATCATCACTATTAACAACACTTAATGCAGTGACCTACACCATTTTGACACGAGGGCCCGGAGACGTGATCCCTCCTAGACGAACTCCATTATCAACGGATTATGTTTTCATGTTTTGATGATTGTCACGTTCCTTTTCTTTACAGCATGCAGATGTATTCATTTATGTTTTTTTATAAAATTCAAGTTAACACATCACGAAAGTAAAAGGTCTTAGAAGGGTCCTTTGTCACACCTGGACCTAGATCAAGTGGTATTAGAGCAGTCTTTGCGTGGATGTGAATTGTAAGCATGAAGGATGGAATGTGCAGTGACAAAGGATGAAAAAGCGTTGTACGAGACCATGCTCAAAATTTCCCAAAGGTTATAAATAATGTATGAAACTCTACAGAAAGAGACAGAGGAAAAGGAGCGATTACAACTCCAGTTGCAAGCCATGGAAGAGGCCCTGGAAGAACTAAATCACAACAACCAAAGTCTTCAAATAGATAACGATGAATTGAAGATGCTTCAACATGAAGAGAAGGAGGAAAAACAAAGTTTTCTATGACAACTGCAAGAAAAGGACGAGGCCTTGGAAAAGATGCAGCATGACCCATGTGAGGTAAAATGTAGTTCTCTAAATTCATGTATGTATCCTGATGATGATTTCGTTGTTTTTGAAAATCATACCACAAGAATTGGCTCCAAATTGTTGAAGGCAATGGGGTATGAAGGGAAAGGCTTGGGAGTTAATGGCCAAGGCATTTTCAACCCCATTGAAGTAGAAGAATTACCCCGTTAGACAGGACTTGGGTATGTTATAAAGGAAGCTAGCGAACCAACAAAAACAAATGATGAGCAACCCTCATTAGTTCTTTCCACATCGACAGAGGAGGTAAAAGATGTTGATTTTCTTTCGGTTTCGTCTTCACATAGTATTAGTTCTATTGGAGATGTGGAGATCCCAATTACAGGGACGAACATGAGGCTCCTTACAAGGACGAGGGATGAGGAGGAAGAAAAATTGGTTTTAATAACCAAGACATGACTCAACTATTCGAGGTTGTGCAAAAACCTTAATTTGCAGGCTTGAGATACACCAAAGGAGAATTCTCGAAGGTGTCAGATGCTTCCGAGACATCGTCAAAATCGTCAAGGAAAGAGAATGATGGGAACACATCCCCATCATCCCATGGCAGGGCCCATTGCAAGGAAAATGCTGAGGCAAGCTCTCATCGCCATACTTACACCAGAGACAACAAGGAAAGGTATAACCACTCTCGACATTTGAATGCTAATTTCAATTATAATCATGTATTTAATGATGAGCGTAAAACATTGCATTGAAAAACATGTACCTTTTCTGGATTACATAACCATACATTTTCTAAGTGTTGGAAAGGAATGGCAGCACGCAAAAAGATGACGCGTGAAAGACCCTCTCAAAAACATGTAAAGAAATGGGTTAAGAAAATTTGGAGGAAGAATATGTATTGCAATCATTGTGACAAAAATGGCCATCAAAGAGCCACATGCTGGAGGCTCCATCCAAAGCAGCACCTTAAAGACAAAGCATCGATGCATGAACCAGATGAAGTAGTTGTTCGACCATCAAATGTGCCACAAGGAGGCAACTCATTCACCTTGATAAGTGAAAAATGGTTTCCACGATATGTTAGCTTGTCATGGTCATGCTTTTTTAAATCATTTGTTGCATTTTAAAATGTAAAAGTGATGACGTGTTTTCCATCACTTGTTGAGAAACAATTAGGTCTAGTCTTATTTTGTGTTGCATGAGAAACTGTGAAAGTGATGTTGTGTTTCCATCACTTGTCAAAACAAAATGGTATTTGGCCTTAATGTTGTAAATCATGTGTTGCAGTGATGATGTGTTTTCCATCTCTTGTTGAAGCAACAATGATACGTTGGCCTTGTTTTTCGTAACTGGGGTATTGTTTCCATTTCAATGTAAAATTGACCACCAAGTATGTGTTATAAAATCATGGCAAGTGTGGGATGCTTGGGTCATTAGTTGGTCATGAAAGTCAAGCATGTAATTTGCAAAACAATGTAATATAGGTTCCAGAGGTCGCAGGTGTCATCTCATCACTTAAGTTTCCGAAGAAAAAAGGTGAAGGAGATGGAAGTGAGACCTTTCATGATGCTTGTGATGCAAACAAGGTACAGAGACGTTGCAGATTGTTTTTCATGCTTTTCGAGGACCAAAAGCTCCTCAATGGGGAGGATTGATCTAGGTGGCTCCAGATACACACACAGGTCAAAGAGGGCTTATGAAATCTTAAAAATAAAAATGATCAGAATGCTTTCAAATTAAGACCAGAGCATAGATCTCTTCAGCCTGATCACGGTGGTGCAAACAGTTTGTTAATCTGAGCTCTTATGAGGGAGAACGAGCTAGACAAAATTCTGGTCAAAGTTGTGCTGTGGGTCAGGTTTAAGTGTCCTAAAATTTGACCAACCCTAGGGAATGAAACCTAGCTCCTGAAATCGGTCGAAATCGTAGCCTTGTTAATTTTCCCAATATCTCTTATTTTCTAAAAATTTGAAAATCACCCCTATGTTTAAAAAACAATCATAGAATATATATATATTATATATAATATATATATATTATATATATATATATATATATATATATTTGGGTGGTAGGCCACCAACCCTGCCACCCCACCCAACCAACACATAACAAATTAATTTAAAAAATAGTGAGTCAACGGGCCATGAACCCTGCCGACCCTACAACCCCCAACCCACAGTTAACATTAAACATAACATAATATGGGTGGGCACGGGCCACCTCTGGTGGACCTGACTCACACCCCCCCAACCTTATACCGTATGCTGTATTAAGGAGAGGCTGGTAGGTATCAAGCCTACAACAGCCACATGGTCTAACCTGCCACCATGCGGCAGCCCCATGTCACCTCCTCCATAACTCATGGTACTCTCCAAAACATGCGCCTCCCATATGATACAATACCTCAACCACTTAATACTCCTGTTAAGCATTGAGGTGCGGGAGTCATGGGTTGGACCGCTCAATAAGGACCCCACCACAAAAAAAAATATTTCAGTTTAAAACATTAAAACCATAATGTATTAAAAAAGGGAGAGGCAGGCTTTGACCACCCGACCCCTCCTCAACAAACTGCTAATATTACGAACATGCCACAACCAACTCATTGGTTAATCCGCCACATAAATTATATAAACCTTCATTTACACAGTGCGCCCAGGAAGCATGGAGGAACCAGGAGTGGGCACAAAATTCGAGGCAATATTTTTTAATTAATTTCTTTACAGGTGGAACAATGATTGAGTGAAATTTCCAGGAGGGTGAAATTTTTTCAGTGTCCAAAATGGACAAATGTTATGTCGATCTTACACCTCTCCATGACATGAACCCGATGGCACAGTTAGTTTCCTAATCTAAGCAACAAATTTGCAGAGGACCTAGAGGAGGGAATCTTTGACGAATCTAGGGGGATCTAAAAGATTCCTAAAGCCCTAGAATTCCACTTTCTCAGAATTCAGAAATTTGGCAATCAATTTTGCACTATTCGATGCCACAAATCTGATGGTGTGTTCAGATTTTCCATTTGCTCATATAATTTTTGGCCACTTTTCTATGTACAAAGCAGGTGTCAGCATTCAATGTGCGAGCAGTCATTCCATGAGATTTGACACATCGAGGTTGATGGTATGGCCAGCTTTAGTAGTTTGACATCCACTTCTTCAGATGGCCCCTGGATGTGAGGTATATGCAGTGTGTTCATGGACTTTGGTTGCTATGCATTGTGCTACACAAATCCATGTTTGATGTTTGATGTGGGATCTTGATTCTTACTTGTTTTCATGATTCCTGCTAGATGTGATGCGTAATAATTTGTGATATGTACTTGTTGTCATGATTCGTCATGTTTTATTTGAGATCCCTTTGTCCTTATGTTGTGGGATACTCATGTTGTCGTCATGTATGATTACATTGAAATCCTTTTATGCCATGTTGGTGGGATTTTCATCATCATCGTGCATGAGTCTATGTCATACTGATAAGAGTCCTTTTTGATAGAGAGTTCCTGTAGTTGAACATCTCTTGGAGCCCTTCTTGCATGAGGGAATTTTCCTTGTATGATAGCGACATCACCTCTTATGTACATAATCACTATTGACAATACTTAATGTAGCAGCCTATGTTGAGCTGGTTTATTAACACAAATTAACACAAGTATTTAATTATCAATCTGGGTTTGTAAAACTTGGAGGCAAGTCCACAGTGTATGGATATCAGATGTAGCCAATCTTAGAAGATAAAATTTGAAGAGTTAAGGAAGTACATATTACAAATATAAACCTATTTTAACAATTTCTAGTTCACTTATGTAATATGTAAGGGATGAGGCTCCTAACATAGGAGAACCAGGTTGTCCTTCCCTACAATACTACTTTCATGAAGATAAAACCAAATCACTAATTAACAATGGTTTATGATGCAGAATATGTAAAAGAAGAGGCTCCTAACAAAGGAGGACTAGATTGTCCTTCTTCACAATTCTACTATATCATAATCACCATTTCTTCAAACCAAAAATGTAGAAATAACTTCAAATAAGAGAAGGAGAATGAAATTCAGTTTTAGTTCAAGATCAAATAGAAGGGGAATTTAACTTAAATTCTCGTGTTTACCTTCATATGTAGATTAGAATTAAACCAATATTCATTAAGAAATCATCACACATCTAAATACATTTGAAACAAGAACTAATTTATGAAAACTATGAAAAATTAACCAAGAAGTGCACTTAGCTTGATGTGGGGGCCCTCCACCCTTGTCTTGCACACTTGAAGAAATCTTAGCTACAATTCTTCAATTATCTTTCAGTCTTCAAAGAGTCTCAAAATCAAATTAAGTAAATTCTACGTCAATTCTCCATTTCATAAGCCTTCAAAGTTTTGGCTTAAATTGAAGATCATGAAACAAACTGATCTAAATATCTCTAACAACTATATCTATCCATATCCACCTATCCAAGTCGAATCCATCCAATCTATCACCAAAAATATGGAAAATCCCATGAAATCATAAAACTAGCCTATTTCCTAGGGATTTGCTGGATGACTAGCAGCCTTGAACGAGCCTGATTTAGCTTGTTTTGACCGAACCAATTGGAATTAGTTCATTCCTAGTTCCCAATCTAGCTCGAGCCCAAGTGTCCTACAAATATTTCATCCACAGCCATTACGGGAATTTCTGATTCTGTCAAAAAATACTCTAAAAACCCAATTTTCGCAAAAATATCTAAAAATTGAAAAATATAATTTATTTGCTTGAATATGCATAATAAGGTCAAATAAGGTGTATATGGATGGTATATGGTGGAAAATTATGGATATTAGGTGGAATTTAATAAGCAAAATTTGATGAAAAGTGAGGACCAACATCTCCTCCTTGCTTATTCTCAAGCATGTTCTCATGCTTGCCTCTGTCTCCTTGACCTTTTGCTTCCTAACTGGCCTACTGATATACCTGTGGCTCTGGCCCTTGAAGATGAAGCTTTCTCTTGAGCTACCTATAAAAGGATATCTATGCCTTCATGTACTTTTCCTCCTTTATTGTAGATGACATTCTTTACTTTTTCTCCTTTCCTTTCCTCTATTTTTCTAAAAAGAAATTTCATCATTTCTCTTTGAAGTGTTTCTCTTTGTAATATTCTTTACCTATCAGTGGATTTTTTTTTTGGCTTGGGCTATGTATTTTGGAGTGATGGGAACAAAAATGTCTCTGATGTGTGATGAGGTTTCACCACCAACACATAAATACAACAACTTTACATTGTTCTTCCTCTTATGATAAAACACCAGAAATAACACCAATAAATCATTTTGGATGAGCAACTTCAGAGAAGACAACAAGTAAAACTTGAATTTTGTAGTACATTCTGACACAACATTCATGTCTCTTTTAGATTAGCAATATCAACAACTTTACTTAAAGGAGCCAATATCCATTTGCCTTAATATCTCACTAAAAGAAGCCAATCTTGCAATGTCGCACAGTCACAAAGAAAACATGAATCGATCAAATCAAAGCTTATTTCACTTGTGCAGGGGTTTTTTTTCTTGTATAATTCCTCTACAAAATAACTTGTGCCAATCCTTTTTATGACTAGGCATTCACGTTCAATTTAGCCACTCTTTTACCCACGGAATCTGTGAAATAGGGGTCAAAAGAACCATAAAAATATCCCAAATAGAAATGAATTTGAGAAAATTGTCTATGTGGAGCCTAATTAGTCTCATTCTAAAGAAAACCCATGTTTTCGTTTTTTCAAATTTCATTCTATTTTTTTCAGAAAAAGCAACAAAAAATAGTGGCCTTTAAAAATCGAAATGCATTTCTGGGACTGAATAAAATTTCATGATCATTAAATTTGAAATCAATTTCTCTCTTCAAATGGTTCTCCAGTATCCTACTTACCTCTTTTCTAATGCCCTTGACAAAGAGAGAAACCAATCCTCAAAAATATGAACTTACTGCTTTCGCAAACACAAAATTTTGATATAGAAAGACTATAAAAACACAATAAACATGTTTTTATTAATCTATTTCTTATATTCTATCCTCTGTTTCATCAAAGTTAAAAAAAAAAAAAACTCATTTGTCTCTGATGTAGAATTCTCTGTTTTTAAATTGGCTGTGTAGAAAAATTAATTTTTTTTATGTCACAGTGTCTTTTTGTTCTTCGAATTCTCACATAATTTCGCCTCTCTTTAAGACAAAATCACCATGCAGTCATTCTGCAATGATCTAAGCTCACTGTGTGCAAAATTTTTCAAAGAATGACTCATTGTATATATGTCAACATTCATCAAATAACTAATGAAATGGCTTCACTGCATATATAAAATTTGCGAATTGCATTTTTTTAAAATATGAATGAGGACACCGTTTTTTTTTAAGATACCTGAGCTACAACAAAATCAATCAAACCCTCTATCTTTGTCTCCAACAATTAAATGCTCAGAATCTAAAATTTGGGAAAAATCTCTGCTCTTTCAAAAATCTAAATTGATTTATACTTTGCCTTTTAAAAACTCAAAAATCAATTACGGGAATGATTAACTCTGTCTTTGCCTTGCTGGGTTGTGTTATATTCTTTCCTGTTGGAAATAATACTGAGAGGGGGGGGTGAATCAGTATTATCACATTAATAAAACTTTTTCATTTCCATAACCAGATTCATATATGCTACTTCCACAACTTCTTATGATTAAGTTAATTGATCTTCAATGAGTGCATTAGAACATTATCAACCATATTATCAGTTAACAGATGCAGTAACATAGAATAGATCATCACACATAAGGCACACACATGAACACCATGATATAAGGTGGAAACCCAATGCGGGAGAAAACCACCTGCTGCAAGTCATCTCAATCTTCTTCTTAATAAGAAAATCTTTTACAATATTTGTACTGGTGCAGTCTTATACCAGTACGGGAGCTACAACCCCCTTTGCTCTTGTACTAGCCAATCCATTTACTAGTACGCAGGCTGCTACCTGCTAAAATGCTCCAAAGATTCCCCTTTGCTTTTGTACTAGCTCAAGTACTAGTACGTAGGCGCCAGCCTACAATCTTCTCTCTTCCAGGTACCACGTTTCATCAATTTTCATACTGGATACACTGAAGCACAACACATAATCTGAAAGGCCACGTTTCATCCAATTTTCATACTGGATCCATAAACATCAAATGATCATCAAGTACCAGTAAGTCACCAAGATAACCAGATCCACAATAATAGCAAACTAAACCCAGAACACCTTCTGCGGCATCTCCTGCGGCGTCTCCTGCGGCGCCTCCTGTGGCGCCTCCTGTGGCGCCTCCTGCGGCGCCTCCTGCGACGCCTCTTGCGGTGCCTCCTGCGGCGCCTCTTGCGGCATCTCCTGCGGCGCCTCCTACGGCGTCTCCTGCGGCGCCTTCTGTGGCATCTCCTGTGGCGCCTCCTGCGGCGACTCTCGCGGCGCCTCCTGCGGCGACTCCTGCGGTGTCCTCCTGCGGCGCCTCCTGCGGCGACTCCTACGGCGCCTCCGCACTTCCGCAGCTGCAACGCTCGAGAGATCACCCTTCACAGATTCGCTTTCCACTTCACTTTCATATAGATCGAGCTTTTGAAACAATAAACCAATATTTCAGATCTTAAGATATTCAACCCAAAAGCATGCCTAAGCCAAATGATCTCCTTTGCTTTATATAGGCAAGCTCTTCCTCAAATCATGGATCATGGGGCTCAATAATAATAATAAAATAAAACAATACCATGGGCTAAAACCATAACAAACCCATACCATCAACTCAATACTAGGGATCAACACGTCTGTCGAGATGCCATGGTCCAAAAACCATAGGTTCAAATTCCAAGGAATAACTACCATGGACCAAAGGTAAGTTTTCCCACATGAATAAACTTTTCTCTGCATAAAATTCCGTGAACTTTTCTCCACATGAAATAAACTTTTATAAACTTTTCTCTGCATAAAATTCCGTGAACTTTTCTCTTGCATACTTCTTAATTCTCATCATATTGAGAGCCATGCCATGG
>APFE030491052.1:0-12189 GCA_000404065.3 Pinus taeda | reverse complement strand
ATGCGATGACCAAATATGCGTGTGAGGTGGCTGCTAACCCGTAGAACGAGATGTGGTGTTGCGAAAGTGTGGAAGGGAAATCCTGGATGAAGGACTGTGTGCAAGTTTCATTCAGTTTTATAACTGTCATTTCTCATTATGATTTTGGCTTTTTCAATCTTCGAAAGGCAGTTTTCAAGGAAATCACTAAACAAATCTCCATTGGAGCCAGTGAACTAATAAATAGCACGTTTGAACAGGCATTTCTATATAGTTGGATTACATGACAATATATGCCTTTGCAAAAAAAGAGAACGATGCATATAGGGATGATGTAGGATGTTTTCTGATGTTCAACATTTACTTTACATGTAGCTATTGGAACAATTTTTTTTACATGTTGCAAATCTAAACATGGAATAGATCATAGGAAGGTCATCACTTACAAAGAGTTTTAAGGTTATGTCTTTTTTAATCTGAGACTGTAGGTTCATATATACATTTTGCAAATTTTTATGTAAATGGTGTTGTGAAAAAAAAAGGAAAGAGGAAAAAAAAAATTTGTATCTTGGTGGAAAAGGATTTATAAGCTTATTTGACAATGGCTAATATCTTGGTAGAATCTTATTTATCTGAATCTAACAAGTTAGATGGTGAAAATTATGCAAATTGGAAGTTTAAGTTGCAGACTTTGATGGAAGGCAACCATACATGGGCAATTGTGTCTGGAGCTAAAGTTAAGCCAGTGTCCCCTCAAGCCACAAATGCCACAATTCAAGATTGGGAGCGAAGGGAAAACAAAGAAAATGTGCTTCTGCGGATGACGGCTAAGGACAACATTATTCCACACATTAGAGAGTGCAAAACATCCAAGGAGACATGGGACACTCTCAAAAATTTGTATGAGACGAAGACTACAAATCGAATATTGTATTTAAAGAGTAAGCTTCTTTCAATTAAGATGGAAGAAAATGAAAGTGTTAGTGATTTCATTTCTAGACTTAAAGATCTAAAGGATAAACTAGGTGGCATTGGTGAATTAGTAGCTAGTACAGACTTGGTTACTGTGACATTAAGTGGAATGCTCGATGAATATCAAATGTTTATAACCGGTCTTTTAGCTAGAGAGAAGGCTTCTACTTTTGATGAGTTGGCAGGTATACTTATGCAGGAAGAAGAGCGGAGCAGAAGCATTAAACGGAAATCTCCTAATTCAAATTTAGCATTGATGGCCAAAGGGAAGAAGTCCTTCAAAGGTAAACAGTGGGAGAAAAATAAAGGCAAAAAGCCACAGGTAAAATCATTTCAAGGTACCCCTTTACCAAGGACAAATGCCAAATCAAGTAGAGATGATGTGTGTCATTACTGTGGAAAACCTGGTCATTTTGCTAATAATTGCATGAAAAGGAGGTCTGATCAATTTAAACAAAGAAGGCATTCAGGAAATTATGTTGATAGAGATGAAGCAATTAGTCAAGATGTTAGCAATCTTAAATTTTTTGTGTCCAATGCTGCTTTATCAGCAGAAACTGATGATTATAATGCTTAGTTTATAGATTCTGGTGCATCAATCCATATGTCATGCAAAAGAGATTGGTTTGATACTTATCATGAGATTAATAATGGTGGACACATCTATTTAGGAGATAATAGATCACATGAAATTAAAGGATATGGTAATATAAGTGTTATGACGCCTAATGGACAATAAAAACAAATTCAAAACATGGTGTATGTTCTTGGGTTAAAGAAGAACTTAATTTCGGTCTCTACTATCACATATCAACATTTAAAAGTTGAATTTGTGAAATCACATTGTTTGGTAAAGGATGTGCAGGACAACTACAAGGTTATTGCAAAAGGAATGAGAGTTGGAGGCTTATACAAGTTGGACGTAATGAAGAATGGGCATCAAGCTTTGGCATCAACAGGCATGTCAACCATAGAACTTTGGCATCAAAGGTATGGGCACTTAAATCATAATGACCTAATGTTACTACAAAGGAAATTGATGGTAGAAGGTCTTCCAATTATAAAGAGTGAACACTTTGAATGTGAAGGTTGTGCACTAGGAAACAACATAGGGAAAACTTTCATGTGCATTAAAATAGAAGAAAACGTGAAATACTTGAACTAGTGCATATTGATGTATGTGGTCCAATGCAAACTAAGTCACTTGGTGGAGCGTATTACTTCCTTATATTTATTTATGATAGCACTAGATACACCTAGGTATACTTTATGAGAAACAAAAGTGATGTGTTTGAATACTTTAAAGAATTCAAGAGTATAGTTGAAAAGCAAACAGGAAAGAGCATTAAAATTCTTCGATCAGATAAAGGTGGTGAATACAATTCATGAGCTTTTATCAAATATTGCAAACAAAATGGAATTATGCAACAATTTACAATACCACATACACCTCAACAAAATGGAATAGATGAAAGAAAGAATAGAACATTAGTTGAATGTGCTCGAAGTATGATAAAAAGTAAAGGACTTTCTAATAGTTTTTGGACTGAAGCCATTAATACAGCTGTATATCTTAAAAATAGAAGCCCTACTAAGTATCTTGAGCACAAAACTCCATTTGAAGCATTTTATGGTTTTAAACCTAAAGTTAGTCATTTAAGGATATTTGGATGCAAGGCCTTTGCTCATATTCCTAAAGAGGATAGGATAAAGTTAGATGCCAAAGCCATCAAACGTATTTTTATTGGATATTGCACTGATCAAAAAGCATATAAAATGTATGATCCAAGTACTCACAAGGTCTTTGCAAGTAGAGATGTTTTATTTCATGAGCATGTAGATAAACAAATAAAATAAGATGAACATAATACATGGCAGTCTTCTTATGAAAACTTTAAGGAAGAAGAAGAAGTTGTGGAATCAACCCAAGAACCAGAACACATGGACAACCCAAAAGACACATCAAGGAATCAAAGTCCACAAAGAAGTAATGAAGGCACTCCACAAAGAAGAAAAGGAGAAGGTACTCCACAAAGTAATGAACCTCTAAGGAGGTCAACACGACAGATTCAATCCCCCATCAGGTATAAATATTATGCCTTAATGTCTCAAGTAATGATTGTTTTTGAGCCCTTAAATTATGAACAAGCCAAAAAACATAAAGAATGGATGGGAGCTATGAAAGAAGAGTATGACTCCATAATAAAAAATGAAGCTTGGGAATTAATAGAATTACCTAAAAATAAAGTTCCCATAGGATCAAAATGGTTGTACAAGACAAAATTTAATGCAGATGTTAGCATAGACAAGTACAAGGCAAGATTGGTTGCAAAAGGTTATTCACAAAAAGAAGGTATAGATTATGAAGATACCTTTGCTCCAGTTGCAAAAATGAATACAATCAGAATAATGATAGCATTGGCAACTAAATATGATTGGAAGCTACATCAATTAGATGTAAAGTCAGCTTTTCTAAATGGTGACTTAAAGGAAGAAATTTATTTTGTTCAACCAGAAGGATTTGTAAAGAAGGGTCAAGAACATCGTGTATGCAAGTTAAAGAAGGCCTTATATGGACTAAAACAGGCCCTCAGATATTGGTATGAGAAAATCGACAAATTCTTCTTTCAGCAAGGATTTAAAAGAAGCAAAAATGATCCTAATTTGTATGTCAAGATAGACAAAATTAGGGATATAGTATTACTTTCTATATATGTTGATGATCTAATAATAACAGGGAGTGCTGATAAATTAATTACAGATATAAAAATAAAGTTATCACAGGAATTCGAGATGAAGGATTTTGGTGAAATGCATTATTGTCTAGGTCTTGAAGTATGGAGAAATGATGGAAGAACTATAATCACACAAAGCAAATATACAAATGAAGTACTAAAGAGATTTCATATGAATGAGTGTAAAGCAGTGAGTACTCCATTGGAACAAAATATCAAATTAAGAAGTGATGATGGAACAAAAGAGGTGAAAGGAACATTGTATCGAAAATTAGTGGAAAGTCTAAATTATCTCACTACCACCAGACTAGACATTGCTTATGCAGTAAGCATACTTAGTCAATTCATGGCTAAGCCTCATGAAATCCATTGGATAACTACAAAAAGAGTCCTTCAATACTTAAAGGGAACTATCAATTTTGGTATTGAATATACTAGTGATTGTAATGTTGAATTGACAGGTCATTCTAATTTTGATTGGGTTGGAAATCCAGATGACAGGAAATCCACCACTGGATACGTCTTCAATATAGGATCGGGAGCTATATCATGGAGTAGTAAGAAACAGGCAACAGTTTCCTTGTCATCAACTGATGCAGAATATAAAGCATTATGTAGTGGCACCTATGAGGCTATATGGCTTAGAAGAATACTTGAAGATGTTGGTGAAGGTCAATAAGAACCTATAGTGATCAGATGTGACAATCAAAGCACCATCAAACTGGGGAACAATCCTGTATGTCATGCAAGGTCAAAACATATAGACACACAATATCATTTTGTAAGAGAAAAGGTCCAATGAAAAGAAATTTCTCTAATGTACTGTAATACAAATGAGAATGTAGCTGACATATTCACTAAGCGTCTTGCAAAGGCAAAATTTGAGTTTTGTGGAAGTAAGTTATGTGTTGTAGAAAATCAAGATTATATTGTAAGCCTAGCTAAGACTTAGACCAGTAGGCATGTCAATTAAGAGTATGTTTACAGTGTCTTATATATTTGTTATATGGTTGGAATTAAGGGGGAGTGTTGGAAGGTATTAATTCCAACTACCCACCATTAATGTAGCTGCTAGATTAATCTAGAGAATTCAACAGATGTTTCAAGTGCAGCTTCTAGAATTCGGTGGATGCATTGACAAATGGATAGCTTCTTGGGGAAGCCACCACCCCACCGAACTCCAGAAGTTTCTTTGATATGTATAAATACCTATTCACCATCGAATGAAGATAAGTGTTCTGAGTTTTTTTGTGTGTTCATCTATGAAATTCTGCACTCTCTCATTAGTAATAGAGTGAGAAGATTATTTGTTGAAGCTTATAAGTAATGAAGAAAAACGAGGTAATTCAATGAAATTAATTTTTAGAAATTTAGATTTAAAAATGTATTTGAAATATATATATGTTTGTGATGGTTATCGTTAGGGTGGTGATCTAGAATTTGAATCTATATATTAAAATGTTCACGTTGATAATATGTTAGATGTGTTATTGTTTATATTTCAATAAAATATAATATATAATAGGATGTTGATTATCAGTGAAATTTATAAAGCTTAGAGAAATGTATTTTGATTTAAAAATTTTTAATAGATGTTAATAAAATATTTTATTTTTTATAATAGTATTTTAAAAGTAGTAGTTGTTGAAATATTTGATGATTTGAGTGTAATTTACATTAAAATATAGAGATGTTGTCTCATATTTAATAATTTAAAAGAATAAATAATATTACATTAATTAATTAAATAGTAATAATAATTAAAATGAAGAATTCATATTATTGATATTATAATTTAATTGAGCTCTTTTAAGTATTGCATAATTTACGAGATTTAAAGTTCAAATTTTTTACCAGTCAAGCTATTACAATCTAATATGAAGGATATTTGTCATTCATTTTGTTAATGTAGGTCATCAATATGTACATGGAATAAAATATTTCAGCATTAAAGATGTAGAGAAAGTGTTTTCTTTTATTCCATTTTTTCCACTTTCCAATATGAAGGGAGGTGTAACTAAAAATATACTAATAATTAAAAAGCATTTTCATGTGGTGATTGTGGATCATAAATAGAATATTTCAATGGTTATATTGAGTAAAATATTTCAATGGAAAATATGTATACATTATATAAAACAAATGAAAATATGTATATATTATATGAAACAAATGAAAATAGAAAATTATTTTATAGTTAAAAATTGTATTGGTATGTTGCTCAAAATGAATAAGATGTCCAATTCTTTCCATGTTCAACACACAGTTAACACATAGTATGTATATATTTTGAATGAGAATAAATCCATTTTAACCCCGTGTAAACATTTTTTAAAATTTTTCCCTTTAAAAAAGGAAATTTGCTACTTAAAAGATTTGATTCCTCTAGGGACTTGATAAATATTAACACTGATATATGTTGGTCCTATGTCTCACACAAATTATTCTAATATTTTATCGATTCATCATATTGTAAGAAATATGAACATTTCACAAAATATTATTTCTTAAACACGTCTAATAATATTATAATATAAGATCAAATTTCAAAAATTATAAAATTTCAAATTTATGTACATAATATTATAACTACCCCACGATGGGGATGTGAAATGGTGGCAATGATGCCCAGGACATAGGTATTTATAGTTCCTCAACACAACACCAATGACCACAAAGCGTGCTGGGAAAGAAATATTGGGCACTCTGAGGGAGAAAATTCTCGAGGTGACTTGGTGCATCACAGTGGATTTTGCATATTGTTTGCATATGTCATAATTGGGAGATGAGGGTTCAGCCTGTTGGGGGAATCACACGCTGAGGAGAACACGGAGGCTTAATAGGCGATCCTTTCCTCTTCTTTGGCCTATGGTTGTTCCTATTAGATGATGGATGAGAAATATTGTTGTGGTTTGGATTCCAATGGTGATGCAAAACTCAATTTAGGATCCTAGCTTATAGTGAATTCTAGAGACGAAAGCCAATTTGGGACTAGTATGAAGAGAGATGATCTTTGGCGTGGGGCTCCTCTTTGGCTTGGGTACTGGCGACATGACTTGCTTCTTTTTGCAGGTAATTTTGTTCCACTTGTCATCTCTCGTTTTCAACATGTGGTTTACATGGTTCGGTTAGCCATATATTGAGGTAGTGGAGTTGGAGAAGTGGCCCCCCAGAACCTATTGGTGGCCTAGGCGGTCATCTTCCTTTTCAAGCCCTCTCATATGTGGTTGGAAGACCTTTAATTTTTCCAGCACTGGTGCTATTCGAGGTTTGGTGACTTTTTATCTTACTAGAGGAATGACGAGGTTGAGTAGGATGGTTAGTGGCTAGTTCGAGGTGCTCATTTTTATCTTCATTCGGTTCCAAGGAGATGAGGAGAAACCGATTGGGGTGTTTTTTTTTTTTTTATGGTGAGGCATGGTCTAATTAGGGTGATAGCTAGAGTATCTCGTGATTGGTTCATTAGGGTGGCAGGGAAGAACCTTGTGGTATAATCTAGAGTTGTTGTGGTTTATTTTATGAACCTAGGAATGAGACTCAACGATTGAGTGGGGGCGTGTGGATTCATTCATATGGTCCGTGTGCATGTGGTTGTGGTCGAGGTGTGAGCAACACAATTACTAGTTGACCAAATAGCAAGGGGTCGAGAGGAACCCTTAAAGACATATCAATGTTGTGGGAAAGGGGTAGGCCTAGATGTCACATGGGACATAGGGGATAGGGTGCAAGGAATCAATTTAGCCTGCCAAATGAAGACAGAGAGTTTGAGCAGTCGCATGGTGTTTCACCTCGGAGTGGACCTTCCACCCCCATTTGACTCCTTAGAGGTTCAAATCTATTAAGTGAAAGTGATGGTTGATCAATTGGCACATGATAGAAATAATGACAGAAACGATGTCATCAACTTCTTGAATGACATTCAACATAATCAATGGCATATCCTTGATTAATAGGATTCCCTTCAAAGAGGTCTAAAGAGGCTCTAAGAGCGGATGGATAGATTTGAAGGGTGAATGATACACATAGTATCTCATGTTCATGAAGCATTCCAATGCCTCGATGCGAGTGGTAATGACGCTCACGCTCCTGACAATGTGGATGGTTGGTGATGAGAGTGGGTTGTATTTTGTTTTTCTGTCTTATTTGGTCTATCTCAACCATCGATATTGGGTCTAATATTTTTGTCTACTAATGTATTTGTCATTTTGTTTGTATTTGATGGCCAAAAAATATGGTAGGAGTAAGGCCCTTGTAGTTTTGAAGATGTTTACATCGCCATGTGAATTTCTCAAGCATTAATAGAAATTGTTGACTTAGAGGAAAAACAAATATTATAACTAGGTTAGCCATATAGATTAAATGATTAGTAAACCTCCATAGGTATCAATCCAATCCATAATAACCATGAACGATACATCCCATATTGTTAAAAAAAATAATAACATAAAGACTAACTAAATTATATTATATTAGGATTGATTTTAGTGGCGTTAAACATCATCATCATATTATAAAAATAATTAATATATTATTTTACATTATATTACATTTAAAAAGATAATATTTTTAATTATGAATAGATTTTGTTACAATACCATAACTTACCAATATCACATGTCCAAAAAAATATCACTCACTTTATATGATACATGTTCATATGACATTTTTTTAATTAATCAATTTAATTAAAAAAATAAAAAAGTATAACTACTTTAAAGAGAAATCTCAATCATTAATTTGTGTACATTATTATAAATATTTAAAAATATTCCATAAAATCTATATCCATACTATTCACTTAATAATTAAATTAAAATTTTTAAATAATATTCATACATTTTAAAAAACAATAAATTAAAAATATTATCTTTATTTAAAATTCAATTCAATTATTAACGCATCAATTAAATAAGAGTAAATATCTTATTATTTGTCAAATCCTTCCATCTTAAATACCCGGCGGAAAAGGAAAGGAAAAAAGAAAGTAGTGGAAAAATCATATACCTTGGCGAAATTTTAGTCGTATGCATAGAGGGTCGTTGCAGAATGGTAAGGTGTGATAATTTTAGATTTAAAAATAGTGATTAGTTTTGAAAATTATGGAAATTTTGGTAAGATTTTAATAAAATTTGATACGGAATTTTGTAAACTTAAATTATAGTTATTAAATTGGTTTTTTAAATTTTTTTAATGATTTTAATAATCTATTTTTTTAGCAAGAGCTAACCAGCTTGCTATAGGGCATTAAATTCCTGGTTAGATGCATACTCTATAACCCAATAACACGCGCGCGGTGACTAGATAAATAAAAAATAATGACGATATGTTATCGGATTATCTGAGTATGCATGTAACCAAAAATTTAATGCCCTATGGCAAACTGGTTAGCTCTTGACTATTTTCATAATGATTTAAACACGACTTGTAAAAAAAGCTAAATTCCAACTACTAGGTTAAGAAATCTGACATTCAGCCACGTTGACCCAAAAAAATTCCAAAAAGAAAAAATAATAGCAAAAGAAAGCGAGAAACCGCCCTCGTCGAAAAGGCACCGGAGAACTGCTCATACAGCCATGAAGAAAAACATTAAAAGGAAAAGCTGAATCATTGACGAGTTTTAACCTGAAATCGACGCTGAAACAACCCTTGATTGACAAATGCTGAAAATGGAATCGACACTTCAGCAATCCTTCATTGCGACGTAGATTGCAGGGTCTACATGACTTCCTCAGCATCTCGAATACTCCCTCGCAGTTCTCGAACACTCGCCGGCAATTAATTCGGCCTTTCCCTTTGCCCTTTCTTACCTCGACTCAGATGCAGCTCTCACTTTTTCTTTTCTTCATGTGTGTATTAAAATTCCTTGGCTGCCTGGGTTTCTTGGTTGGTTTGTTTTTCTTAACTTGATTTTTGATATAGATTATTTTTATTTGAATCTCAAATTTTGAAAATATTATAGAATTATAAGAATTATAAATAGGTATGAAATTAAATAATTAATTTATTATTTATTAAATTTTAAAATATTTTTAAATTTATAATCAATTAATTTTATTGAGTTGAAAGTTTTTTTAGCAACTGAGTATAATGTTATTCTGTTTTCTGTCATCAAATTTAAAATTTTACTGTTTTTGTTCAATTAAAACTAAAACTAATATAATAATAAATTATAACAATTTAATTATCAATTCATTAAAAAATACAAATTAAAAAAATTAAATCTCTTAACTTTATATTAAATCTTATTCATTAATTTATATTAGTATTTAATATATAAAATATTCTATTTTTTTTTTTTAATATTTTCGAAATTTTAAAATGCAAAAAAACTCTAAATTACATAACAAAATCCATTTAATTCCAACTCCAGGGAATCCTACGATCAAACGCGTTGAATCAGAGGATATCCATTACCCACAGTCAAAGAATTATTTGATGAGATTGTGTGACCATTCCACCATAGCGTTTATTTGATTATTAAAAATCCACAACATTAGATATTTCTTCCACCGCTATAAACAATGTGTACTTTACAATTATGCATTATATATTTCTTTCAGCACTTTAAATACTACATATTTTGTACTAATATGTTATACATGGGTAAATTATAATATAATGTATTTGAATTTAAATAGGGCACGTTTTAATATATATTTAATTAATATTAATTTTTTATTTTATCTTAGAGAAAATTATCATAATATAATTGTTAAATTAGAAGAGAGTTATATTTGGTTGTTATTCTTGAAAGCAGTGAGTTTGATTCAAAAAACCAAATTATTTAGAACAATATTCAATAATCTTTAAAAAATAAGCTTTCACTCTTGCCAAATGTCTCTAAATCTTAAATTACATCTAAAACAATTTAAAAATATATTTATCCAAAACCATTTTAAAATATACTTGAAAACGGATATACCAACTTAATGTATCATTGAATGCCCTCATAGTTTCAAATTAATTGGTTTTTCTAAAATTATGATTAAAAATTATGACAGTTATATTTTTGCCCATTTAGAAATTTTATAGACACTAACAGCGGAAGTTGTTGATATTTTTTTTTTTAATCTAGGATAATCGGTAACTGGGGAGAGTTACGTTGAATAGGCCCAAGATCAAATTCAACTGGAACCTAGGCTAGGTGCAACAGCTGCAAGCCTCACACAATAGAAATTAACTTATGCCTCAACAAGAGCCAAACCTAGGCTAGAAGCCTCACACAACAGCAATTAACTTATGCCTCAACAAGAGCCAAACCTAGGCTAGGTGAAACAGCCTGCAAGCCTCACACAATAGCAATTAACTTATGCGCAACAAGAGTTGTACCCTCGGGGGTCTACTCTTGGTCTACTCTTCTAGCCAAGACACAACAGGCCTCGGGGGTCTACTCTTCTAGCCAAGACACAACAGGCTATATACTCAATGAGATTTGAACCTCCATTTCGTGGGGGTCTACTCTTCTAGCCAAGACACAACAGCCCATATTACTCAATGAGATTTGAACCTCCATCTCATGGATTTTACCCTGCAAAACTTATCGTTAAATCCCCTATCACTATATGAACGCGATAATATTAGTGTGATTGTGACTCACCAGATAAGTCACTTGGATATATGAGTCTGCGAAAGGCAAGTGACTGTGGGGTCTGTGAATTAGCAAATATGATAAGCAGCTGTCAGCGTGAGCAGTAAGGAATTGCGTCTGCAAAGAGGAAACCATCAAGCGTATTGCGTCGGTTAGCCTTGTGAATACTGTAAATATTATTGAAAGTTAGAAACCGAGGGAAGTAATGAATGCTCTAAAAGCGAGTCGCCGCTAAACATAAGAGATGGCGCCCACAGTATTGAGCCACCGATGAATGAAGTGCAAGGTGAATGGGACTCCTCGTACACAGAGAAAGCATCAATATTCTCGAATATGAAAAGCATGTCACGCTAACCACTCTGAAGAGGATCGCGCGCACAGTATTGAGCCGCAACTGCAAAGTAGTAAAGCATGAATATTGTCGAAGGTCAAAAGCAAGGGGCGCTAATCACTCTAACGAGGATGCCGCCTACAGTATAGAGCCCAAAGAGCCGCAATTGCAAAGTAGTAAAGCATGAATATTGTCGAAGGTCAAAATTAAGGGACGCTAATCACTCTAACGAGGATGCCGCCTACAGTATTGAGCCGCAAGTGCAAAGTGAATGGGAAATTATGTTATCTTCAATTTAAATGGAGGAATTGGACTCTTAATTTTTCATACCACAGGCCGGCTCTGTTAAGAATCAAAGATGTTAGTGTAAAGATGTTAGAGTTTAATTAGCATTAGTAGGGATTATAATGTTATTTTTAATTTAAATGGAAAAATTGGATTATTTATAGGATTATCAAAAATTATAAAATATTAAAAATTAATATGGTTGGTAAATTTTATAACTAACACAATCACATTTATTTATGTGATTGATATATGTTCATAAACATCAATGTATATGGATTTAATATTAATATTATTAT
>APFE030491050.1:316164-342964 GCA_000404065.3 Pinus taeda | reverse complement strand
ACGCACCCATCCCTTGACTTACAGAGCGAACAAGTACGCAGGTACAATGAGCTTGGGATGCGTACACGCAGGCAAGGTAGAGAGAACCTGCGTACCCAGAGATAAACATGATTTTTAATGACTTTCTCTCTTTCTTGAAGTTTGACATGGAGAGTAGAGGTATCAGGCTTGACAAGGAGGATAATATGACTATTGATGGAGTCATATTAACTGCAGATAGTCATGGTGACAAATTTTAGTGTAACACTCTTTATTTCCCCACAATTTCTCTTTAAATTTGGAAGTAATGATATTTTTAATATTATATGAATTCTACAAGAGTATCTCTTCATTTATTCCCTAATGGTCTAGCCAAGACTGGGCATGCTTATGCCACCCTTGTTTCAGTCGAAGGTGGGAGTTTTGGCTAGAGTTAGATTTTTTTTTTAGAAAACCTCTTGTAATCCATGTTGTATAGATTCTTCTTATACATAAGATACCTAGTCACAACCATGCGTTCAATGGGGGGAAGACCTTATTCAATAAAGAGGATAAGACAAAGAATGTTTCCCTTAATCTTAAGGTTGTAGGTTATAAATTTCTTTTGTATTTCTTCAATCTTCCTCCATGACTCTCTGGATATACATCGGCCCCAAACCTCATAGCCATATAAAATAACAGGAGTGGCATGTCAAACAGGAGCTTCATTTTATTCCAAATCCAAAGATATGCCAACTTACAATTGTTTTTATCTCCATAGTAAGCTTTCTAACCACCATTTATCATTTGCTCAATGCTATAATTCTAATTGAGCTTATGATGGATGTTAATTCCTACATATTTGTATGACCAAACTTCCTCTGAGGAGTTGTTGTCATAAATGAAAGTATCATAGGTGATATGTTTGGATTTGATTATCATGACTTCTGTTTTGTCGGTATTTACAATCATATCCATCTTGGGGAAAAAATCATGGAGGATTATGAGTTACTTGCCAAGATTGTAATGGTTCTTTTCCAAAATAGCAATATTGTCAACATAAAGGAGAAGATTTATGACCTATTGTTGTTGCTACAACAACCCACCAAAATTTTGGACTTATTCAAATTTTGGAGCCCCCTATTAATCTCTCAAAAGAAACACATTCCATAAAATATTTTGAGTATCCTTGTTTGTCATAAGTCTTGTGGAACTCTGCCTTAGAAAATCACAGTTGCAGTTTCTAAGCTTAGTGCACTTTTGAAGCACTAGCGCAATCACATCTCCTAGTTGTAAGCTTGCCCTTGAGATATTGTCGCACTTTTCTATGCCCTATCACATCCCAAAGTGTGATCATACATTCAATTTATATTCCTTCATGCATGTGGAGAAAACTATTAAAGGGCTTTATCCCCATGGATTATTTCATTGTATTTTTCACTCCAAGAAGCTCCATGCATATTTGCTTGATAGAGCCCTCTCCTAATTTTGTGAACTGCGACTGTGCCCATGTAATTAATCAAAGTAGGCTTCATCCCCCTTGCACTTTGAATTTGTGATTTGTATGTTGTCTGTTTATTTTTGTGACTTTATGAACTTGTGAATGACTCTTCACCTTCTTGTGACCTTTGGCATTCCTATGTTTATATTAATGCATATAAATATAAGATGCTTTCATTTTAGCAATGAATCATGCATTGCCTAGACTAAATCCTAATCATACTTAGCCCAAATTTTGAAGTTCCCATTCGCATAGATGCACCCTAAGAGCCAAAGGTCTCAATTCCCTTCACCTATAAGTGTTGATCGCAATTTTCCTTAAGTTATTCCATAATCTTCTTCACTTGTGCTATCGTACAATCCAATACCTACCCCATTCCCTTGTGAACTATCTTTGCTAACCCCAAATGCCCCTAACCTTAATGCTCTCTCCCTTTGTAGTGCATTCACACTATCAAAAACCTCAACACATTTTATTATCACTATGAAGCCCGAGTTTGCGAACATCTAGCTTCCATCTTTCTTTGTTGAACTGGTGCATTATGAGCCTATTCTTGATACACCTTATCACTATCAACCCTGATCACACTAAAGCCTTAAACCTATACCCTCATTTGTTGTTCCCGCTCATCTTAGTGTTATAGCCTAATCCCTCTATCTCTGTGGAGTCTGATTGTGATTTATATGTTTACCCATTCCCTTTGTTGAAGCATTAGTGCATATTTGTCCCTCATTCCATGTTGATCTCTCTAGCACTAATAATTTTGATTGTGCCCAAGCTCAAAACTTACCTCTTTCAAGTGTGATTGTGATCCAAGCACACTGTGTTTTTACAATTAAGACATATGAAAATAATAGGAGCTAGAATAAGATATTTGAGCTAACCTTGTTTCTCTACAATGAATATATTTGACATTTTAGGAACACCATATCTTTTGTGGATCAATGCATCTTTGTCTAACAAAAGCATGCCTCTAGCAACGAGAAAAGGGTTGATAAGAGAAGCAATAGAAAGTAGCATTGAAGGGGTATTAGACAACCCTAAGTCCAGAGTGTCGATCCTTGAGGACACAACTTGCTTCATTAGCAAATCAATATCTATGTCATGGCCTAGAATATTCAAAGAGTTTATCAAGAAATAAATTCCAGAGATAGAAGAGGACATGAGTGTCTATATTAATATCAAGAAATCTAGGTTTTAGAAGTGGCTTCCCATGTAGCTGTATTTCCATGTGTTGAAACGATAGAGTGGATCCTATAATATATTGACTATGAGAACATGATAGTTTGAAGCTCTAAAGGTGTGCCATTGGCTTATTATCAGGCGATGAATATTCAAATGTATTACAAATTTCCCAAGCCACATGAGTACTTGAATTCGAACTAGTATTTTGATCTTAAAGAGTCCTCAAAAGAAATCCTCAGGTGATGGTGGCAAGATCCCAATAAATTTCAACAAAGGCTTGAAGGTATATATAAAACCCAGATGTTGAGGAAAGTATACCAATACCTAATGGCTATATGTTGCAGAATTTATGGACGAGAGAATGCTAAATTATTTGAGGATAAATTGGTTTACATGGTACATCCATGTGCCATGGAAGCAACTCTCTTCAATTGGGATGATCTTATAGCCATTTCACTAAATAACTATGTTGGGAAGGCCAAGAACACAACAAAGGGTGCACAACTATAATTTTATGTCTTCTTACTTGCTAGATGCCATTTTTGTGAAGAATGGGTTTCCAGGAATGGGATGGAAGTGGACATTTGCCAATGATATATTTCTCATGCACATATATTTCAAATTTATATGGGAAACATGTTACTAAGGGGCCTATCAAAATATTACTGAACATTTTATTTCAACATTATATAAATTGTCATTGATATTGAAGCACCATGTATGTCTAACAAAGCAAGAACATCCCTTCTAGAGATTGGAGATTGGTTCACTCCTCCATATGTGATCCGAGTTGACTCAACTCTTGGATTTAACCAAGATCTTTTAATTTCGTGATGTAGTTATAATTGCATTTAAAGAGCATAAATGACCACATATGCATGTTGTAAAGAAGAGGGAACATGACAAGAATCAAAAACATAAAACACAAGATGTTGATAATGGAGTTCGTCCAGGAGGGACTACGTCTCTGGGCCTCGATGTCAAGATGGTGTAGGTCATTGCATTAAGTGCTGGGAAGAGTGATGATGTACATGAACTATGTTTTCTCTATCATGCAAGGATTATGCCCTCACGCAGGAGTGTCTCTGCGAGAAGTTCCGCTACAGGAACTCTCATTTACAAAAGGACTCCTATCAGCATGACATAATCTCACATATGATAATAATGAGCATCTTGCCAACATGGCATCAAAGGGATCTCAATTCAATCATACATGGCGACAAATGAGTATCCCATCAACATGGTGACAAAGGGATGTCAATCAAAACATGACAATAAGTACATCTCACATCAAGAACAAAACAAAATCTCACATCAAACATCAAACATGGATCTATACAGCACAATGCGTCTTAAACAAAGAGACAAAGAATTACATAATGACACTACATATACCTCACATCAAGGAGTTATCTGAAGAAGAGGATGATAAACTGTTGGATTTGGATGTACCATCAAACTCGTGGCGTCGAATACCAAGGAAATGACTGCTTGCACATTGAATGCTAACACCTGCACTCCACTTTGAAAAGTGGCCAAAAAATGGAATGACCAAATGGAAAATATGATTACACCATCATATTCATTGCGTCAAATAGTGTAAAATCAACTATCAAATTTCTGAATTCTGACAAAGTGAAAATCTGGGGCTATAGGAATCTTTTAGATTTTCCCTAGGTTCCTCAAAGATTCCCTCCTCTGGGTCATCTAAAGATCTGCTACTCAGATCAAAATTATGTTTGTGCCATCAGGTTCGTGTCGCTGAGAGGTGTAGGATCGACATAAAGTTTGTCCAATTTGGACAATGGAAAAATTTTGCCCTCCTGAAAATTGGACTTAATCATGGTTCCACCGGCCTCTGCTCCACACTCATGGTTCCCCCTGCAATTAATTAGAAAATTTGTCTCGAAAAATATATCAGGGCTCTTCCTCGGCACCTGTGTTAGGGTTCCACTCCTAGTTTCATCGCTCATGGTTTTTTAGTGCGTACTCCTAGCTGGTCTCCATTCCACCATCTCTTCCCCGTGCGCAAATGAACTGACGGGTTATATAAACACTTTGGGGTGGAAATAGAAAGAAAAATATTTGGCTGAGTTGGTTAAGGCGGAGATGACAAGGTGGGAGGTCGGGGGATCAAATCCCAACCCCTCCAAAAATATGTGCATAGTTTTGTTTTGTTGGGCGCATTAATTTATAACCGTTTGCTTTTTTTATTAAATATGGTATGGGTTTTGCATTAAACATGGGCGAAGTTGTTATGACTATTTAAGAGGTGGTGCCACATGGGTGGTGGAGTGAGGGCGCCCGTGAGGCAGGTTGGCCACACCGGTCAGGTAGGTTCAAGCCTTGCCGCCCTCGTTGTAATGTTAACAAGTGTCGTTTGGTGGGGCGTGGGCCGGGTCCATCGGAGGTGGCCTACCCGTGCCAATATTATATATATATATATATATATATATATATATTATATTATATAATATATATATATATATATATATATATTGGCACGGGTAGTCCACCTCCGTTGGACCCGGCCCACGCCCCACCAAACGACACTTGTCATGGTGTGGCACATGGAAGGGCCAGCGGGGGATCATAGCATGTGGCCCATTTAAAAATTACAATTTGAATTTTTTTTATTATATGTTGTTTGCGTCCGATGGAGGTGGCAGGGGTCATGGCCCGCCACCTTAATTTAATATATATATATATATATATATATATATATATTATATATATATATATATATATATTGTATAATAATAGTCATTTTTTATTTTGTCTAATACAAGGGATATTAGACAAACTAAATAGGCAACAATTTTCCCCTCTCTTGGGAGCTAGGTTCCCATGTCGATTGATGGTGAATTTTTAGGACACTTAGTCTTGGCCCACAACCCAACTTTGATTGCAACTTTGACTGGCTCTTTATCCTCCATACGAGCTCGGATTTGAGTGTCATTCACACCATTGGAATCGGGGTGACGAGCATTTCGATCTGGTGCTAGCTTGGGAGAGATTTGACCACTTTGAATTTTGACCCTTTCTAAGTCCTCTGGGACTTCTCAATGTGTCTGGAGCCACCTGGATCAATCCTCCCCATTTAGGAGCTTTTGGTCCTCCAAAATCATGGAAATAATATGCCACTCCTTTTTACCCTATCTACACTTACAAGTGTCTAATAAGTCACCCTTCCTTCTATTTCATCTTTGTCCTTCAGAGCCATAAGCGATGAACTGACACCTACAACCGCTGCAACCCTGTAGTACATTGTTTTTCAAATTTCATGTTTATCAACATGACCAACTAATGACCCAAGCAGCCCATACTTTCCACAAGTTTATAACACATACTCAGTGGTCAAGTTTACATCAAAATGAAAACAAGGCCAAAATATCATTGTTGCGTCAATAAGTGATGGAAAACTCATCATCACTGCAACACATGATTTACAAAAATAAGGCCACTCACTATTGGTGCTTTAACAAGTGATGAAAACACAACATCACTTTCACAGTTTAAAATGAAACACACAATCAAGGCAATGAAAAAGAAAAGAGAAGCATTGAGGAAGAAAAAAGAAGAAGAAGCTCTAAAGAAGCAACAAGAAGAGGAGGAGCATACAAAAAAAAAAAATTGAAGAAGAGGATAGAAAGAAAATAGAAGAAGAGGAAATGACAAAACAGTTAGAAGAATAATTAATTTCCAAAGAATTAGCAAACAAGGAGGTGGAAAAAATCATATTAAAGGATTTGGAAGATTAACCAATTATGGCTATCTTGAACATTCGACCTCCAACTCCCCTCATAGGAGGATATCTCCCACTCGGTGAAATGGGCATCACAGGGCCAAAGAGAAGAAAGGATATTAGACATATCAAACTTCACTTTTGACCAATTCAAATTTAAGATCATCCAAGAGAGGACCTATTATCCTAATGAGTGAGATGGTCTTGTCTCGATCAATCTGGAAAGGGAGATTGTAGCAATACAAGAGCTAATATTAAGGAAATAACTTCATCAGGTACAACATTTGTTGCAGCAACCGAGAAGAACGTTGACCACCTATCTCAATAGGTTGAAAGGTTGAAGAAAGAGTTAGCCAATGCACAAAAACTCATCATAGAGAATTAAAGTTTGTCCACCACAAGCTCCAACAAGGAAATCTTGAAATTAGTAATTCTTGAAGAGCTAAAATAGTTGGAGGAAATTATAAAACAAGTATATGCTGAGATGATGATACTTCATAAGGTAGTATATTCTCTAATAGAGATATAAAAGGAGTTGCAAGAAAGCGGAAAGTTGCTTTACAACCTTCCAGAGAAAAGGGAAAAGATTTGAGTGGATTGCACAATGTGCACAAAGCCATGAGAAGTTAAAAAAATAGCTCACCAATGCACTAGTGCTGAGAATTGTAGATCCTTACAAGGATTTCATATTGTGTACAGATGTCTGCAAAGAGGGACTCGATGGAGTCTTGATGTAGGAAGGGCAAGTCATATGCTGATTTGTGTGGGGTCATGAATACGACCACTTTTTAA
This sequence comes from Pinus taeda, assembly GCA_000404065.3. Classification (NCBI taxonomy): domain Eukaryota; kingdom Viridiplantae; phylum Streptophyta; class Pinopsida; order Pinales; family Pinaceae; genus Pinus; species Pinus taeda. Next base: position 335,783 of record APFE030491050.1, on the reverse strand, counting down.
ACACTTATTTCATTCATTTTTACTTTTCTTTATCATATCATTCATTATAATTTATTATATAAATCCATTTTATAAATGATTTATGCTCTTATGGATGAATTTTATTTATCTTCCTTTATTTCTAATAAATTGATGATTATGCATGATTTTATCAATGATAGTTTAATAAATTGGTTGAAACATTATTCACCATTTTTAGCCTCCAATACAATTTCCAGATTGAAGATTTGATCATTAAATATTCCAACTCAGAAATTCGTTGGAATAAGAAGTGGCAGTTTTGCGGTTGAGATTCTGAGCAAATGAAGAAGAATCTGGAAAATCTGGAACATGGGTTTTTTCCAGAACAGACCAAATTAACTTTGGCGAAAAATGGTTTGCCCAAATTCGGCTTGTATTGAGAGTAACGCAGGGTTCTTTGAGCATGATTTTCTCAGATTCGCTGTATGGCCGTTTTCCAAATCTCAGCTGCAAAGCCAAATTCGCCTTGCTCTTGTTGAAAGATAGATGGAACTATATTTTCTTGTTGATCAATTGGTTGGAAACAATCCAATTTTGTAATACAAATCATGTTGTAATTATCTTTGTTGTAACTTCTCTCTGATCTCTTTATTTAAATGAAAACAGAGATCAGAGATGAGGATGGAAAAATGATGGAGAATTAAGGATTCAGAATTAAGAATTCATGATAGGATAGGAGGAAGAATGGATTGTTTCATGCTTTAATTCTCAAAGCTTCAGCTGTTGTAATGAATTCACAGTTTAATGATTAATACCTGATTTGGGAATTGTTGTTCATTCGCCTTATATGAAGTAGGCCAGTAGCATCTGCTGGCGGCTAAGGGCCCAACCTCTGGTGGAGTATGCTGCTGCTGTATTATATCTTTTCAATTTCCATCGTGTGATGGTTTGATTTAATTCCTATTTCTTTGAATCGTATTGCCTTACAGTTTCATGTTTTTGTAGCGAAGCTATTATAATATTTTATGAAATTGTTTTATTGCACAAGTTGAGATTGAATCGTGTGGCTGTTCTTTTCCATCATAACAGAGATTATTATCCTTTTCTACTTATATTGTTATGATTTTCATTTCAAATATAAAGCTTCGCTGTGCTATTTCAATTATGGTTTCATTCCATTTGTTGTTCTGTTTGATTGATATTCATTACAGATTGTTGTTCAATAGGATTGGTTATTCGATTCCTTTAATTACAGTTTGTTGTCCATTTACTTTGTTGTTCATTTTTGTTGGTTAATTGCAAGAGTTTGTTTTTAAAGAGTTTTCCTAATTTACTTTCAATAGCAACTTTAGTTCAATTTCTATTTCTTTTTAATTGCTTTAAAGCAGGACTGTCAATTGTAGAGAACATTGGTTATTGCTTCCTCATTCCCAGATTGATTGTCTTGTTCTAGTTTGATTTCAATTGCATCAATATCTAGAGGAATGAATTATTGCTACTGTATCCTCGATTGATGGTTGTTTGCGTAAATGATTTAGTTTAGAACATTTCAGTTTCTTGTTGTTCCAATTAGATTTTGTTTCCAGCTTTCATTTACTTTTGCATTTTAAGCACTATATTGCAAAACATTACTCTTGAGTAAATAGCCGCTTCAAACTGAGTACACTCTTGAAATAAAAAGTCGTCCATGGGTTGACAATTAATGTGAAGGTAATTAGGAGTTAAAAAGACACCTTTTTATCCCTCGACATTTTGGCGCCGCTACGGGGGAGAGTGTAGCCATTTCTAAGGAGTAGTGTGCATCTGATGAGTCCCTGCTAGGAGAGAATTGGGTATTAAAAACCTACGTACAAAGCATGTAAAAGCCCTGCTCCCTCGCTCGCTTTCCAGCAGGACTGTTAAAGAACTTAGAGTAGAAATAGATGTTTGAATTTTTGTGTGAATGACTAAAAAAAAAAAATAGAAATTTTGAAAAATGAATCATATGATTTCACTCAAGTGGTGATGTAAGCACCACCCATTTCACTAACTAGTTGACAGGAACATTTGAAGAAGGAGCTTCGAAGAAACACATGAAGAACATCTTCTGTTATGGTAAGAAACAGCTCACATTTCTACTTTTGAATTTCCTGCTCAACTAATTCCACATTCTCACCACAATAAACCAGTACAACATGCTTACAATGTTGAACTGCAAAATTTAAGGGAAGATGGCTTCTCATACCCTAATTTTTATCAACTTGTATATTTCAAATTTGGGTATATACATACTAGAGGCCCCTATTTCTAAAATTGTTCCACTGGAAATACTCTTATACATAAACATATTCGATTCTCAAAGAAGAGTAGGATAGTGGAGAAAAAAAAATAAAATAAAGACATAAATAAATTTTGTTTTTATGTAACCTAGTTGTTTTTGTTTGCAATACGCTATCAAAATCAACATCGGTGATAAATGTTTCAATTCATTTGTGTATGTAGATGATTTATAATATAAATAATAGTTATACAAACACTCATTTTCATTATTATCACCAATTTGAAAAAAATGTTTGAATATCATTTTTTTGGCTTGCGGGCTTGATGAAATTTCTGGAAAAATAGCCAGGACAGTCATGTTTTGAGGGACCAAAAGGGAATATTTCTAAAATCTGTTTCTATCCTAAGTAGCCATTGATGTCTACTTTCCAACCCAATTTGAATCACTCAATTTGGATTTGAAACGAAAATGTTAGAACCAAAACATTGATAGGGTGTCTAGCAGGCAGCTCAGGAACAGAGTTGGGACAGTCAATTTTTGGAGGCCTAAATGAATGAATTTTTAAAACCTGTTTCTATGGTATATTCCTCTATGAATATAGTTTACAAGGAAATTGGAATCACTCATTTTGGATATCGTATGGGGAAGTTATGATCAAAATATTGACTATCTATCGTAAATCAACACTCTTAAAACTCAGTTTTTCCAGTTGTTCCTTATAATATTTGACCTATCAATTCTTCTTTTATTCAAAACCTTTTTATATTGAAGATAAATAAATGAATCTAATTTCAATTCCAATTTGAACCATTCGAATCCGACATCAAACGAAAAATTTATGCTTGCAATATCTACTGTTGGTCTAAGATGGGTAATTGAAAATGACTATGTTATGCAGGTTGTTCTAACTAAAATTGACATATCATATCATTGAATTTTTAAAAACTGTCTCTATTTGAGATACACCTTTAAATTAGCTCTCATATGGCTTTGAAATCACTCAATTTGGACAAAAAACAAAGAAGTTGTGATTAAAACACTACTGGTTAGTATGGTCGACCACTGCTCTCCCGCAGGTGACAAATAAATTTTACTTTGTTATTTTCTCAGTGGATTTGTTATACAGAGTACCTACTTGTTGTTTTTTTCATAATTCTTGGATTAGGGGAGCTCGATCACCTCTCTCTCTCCATGATTTAATGTTTTATTGCAGGTAGACACTTGTTTTTTGCAAGTCCTAGAAAAATAAAGAAGGTCAATTTATGGACAAGTGATTCTTGAATTTTTTTTTTAATAAAACAAGGGAATTTCATCCAACTCATTACTCAACGGATTCATAATAGAACAAATGAAGAATTGATTTCAATTTGAAGCTTCATGTCATGTCTCTGCTGCCAAAATATTTTTCAAAGAGATCATTTTTTTACATAACAATATAGATGTTGTAACTTAATTTATTTATTTACATACTGTTTTTTTAAATAAAATGTTGTTTCTTTTCTGATTTCTCTTATATTTTGTGTTTCAGGTGTTGTTTCCTTCAAATTGTAACACACTCTCAACATCAATGCCATGAAAAACTAATTTGTTTTTTTTGCATGCTTGCATTTTATGATTGTCCATTTTGCTGTTCTTTTTCCACATTTTGATGTTCATTTTTAAAGGAACAAAACTTCTGCACTTTCACGTTTTGCTGTTCCTTTTCGAATAGAACAACACTTCTGCACTTTCACGTTTTTTTGTTCCTTTTCGAATGGAACAACACTTCTGCACTTTCACGTTCTGATGTTCCTTTTTTAATGGAACAACACTTCTGCACTTTCACAGTTTGCTATTCCTTTTCGAATGGAACAACACTTCTGCACTTTCACGTTTTTGTTGTTCCTTTCCGAAAGGAACAACACTTCTACAATTTCACATTTTTGTTGTTATTTTCCGAAGGAACAACACTTTCACATTTTTGTTGTTCCTTTTCAAAGGAATAACATTTTCGCATTTTTTTGTTCCTCTTAAGGAACAACACTTTTTCACATGAATTTTTTCGTTGTTCCCTACAAGGAACAACACCTTTTCGTGTGTATTTTTGTTTTTTAGCATGCATTTTATTTGTTGTTTCCTACACGGAACACCACTTTTTTTAGTGTTTTTGTTGTTCCTTCAAAAAAGCAACACTTTGGGAGTATTTTCGAGAGCAACCCTTCCTTCCTCTTGTGGGATTATTCCCAGTTCATTTCAACCACATTTTACTGATTCCCTTTCATGGCATGAAGTACACTTTTTTTATGAAGACAAGAATTATGGATTCTATTGAAGCGAGTTAATATCATTCACGTTATGATCTTTAACAGGATAGCTCCTTGATGTTAGATTATTTTTAAAAAGGGACACAATTATTTATATATTACTTTACTGCATTGTTTTCTGTTGTACATGATTCTGATTGATCATCTTAATACCATGTTGGTTCCACCCTTCCTGGTTATAATCTTCTCTGTCTATAATAAATGAGATTGTGGGTATATTTTTTTATATTGACCTGTTCAACTTCTTCCACCATCCTTGCTCTTAAGGAGTATTGAGCCTCCCTCATTTTATTATAAAAATGTGTAATAACAACAAAATTTTGTTCGCAGATGGAGGATAGGGGGTCTCATTATGAGCCAGCCTACTATGTTCATAAGGTTGTAACAAAGTGACATTCCCATTATGGCCACCACACTAGGGTTATGATCCATTGGATAACCAAATTATCCTTGGAACAGGAGGTCTCATCACGAGCCGGCCTGATCACTTTTGCTATATCCTAGTGAATGGCAGTGTGGTTATCTGGTTACCACGCTAAAACACTGATCTCTTCTGTAGAATAACATTGGAACTCTCCATTTATAAATTGAGGATCTTGGCTCATATCGGTTAAAAAGCAACCCTGCTGAGGCTATGGATGCCTGCTGGCAGCAAAGGCTCTGCTTATGGTATTGAAGTTATATCTTATCATCAAATTTATTTATTTATTTATTTATTTTTTATTTTTTTTTAGTAAAGATTGATCTATTAATATTAAAAAACGGAAAAATATGTACAAAGAGGATTAAACCTCTGAGAGTGATGTAGCCATCTCTCCGTCAAAAAGACTTTACAAAACTGGTTGCTCCTTCTGCTTTGAATAACAGTAAGAAGTTACAGCCATGAGAAACAAGAACACAGGCAGCCGGAAAGGATAGGCAATCCACCTTGGCTCCTAGAAGCGAAGAGAAAAGAGAAGAACATAGCATGAAGTAACTAGAAGAACCGGAGAGCAATAACAAAGCATATGATTCTACCCAACATGGGAGGAATCAACTGTTCGGAATTTTTTCCCTTTCTTTTTACCAACTTTGACCCATTCAGGAGGGCACTGTTGAGCTGGCGTGATTTGCAAACTGAGCTGGGCTGATTGAGAGATTTCCTTATCTGAATCCAAGGTGGAGGATTCATGATTCCTTTTCTAAGAGATTGGCTGGACAGACAAATCCTCAGGGTCAGCCGAGGGCGGATCCTGCGCTATCTTGGTCTCCATTCCTTCCTCATTCTCCTCCTCTTCATCCGAGATGAAATCAAAATCATCCATGGGGGGAGGGTCATGAGGCTTCCAGCTTTTGGATTTCTGCTTAGGATTGGCTTTCTTCTTTTGGGCAGGCTTCGAGGGACAAGAGCTCTGAAGGTGCCCTGTGAGATGGCAGTTGCGGCAGCGGAAGGCTGTATTCTCATAATCCAAGTTCTGAGTCCAATGAAAGTCTCCAATTTTGAGATTGATCTTGTTCGGAAGATCTTTGCTCATGTCTATTTATGCACATATTCTGGCAAAGGTGTATAGGCCTTTTTCCCCTCTAGAAATGTCTGTGTCTAGGAAGTGGCCTAGAGAGTTGCCGATCCCTTGGAATACAGCAAAGTGCCAGAGATGTACTGGGAGATTAGGAAGTCTAACCCAGATTGGGATCTTGGTGATGATTGACGTAGATGGATCGAAATCTGGGAACCAGGGGGTGAGGAATAAACCTGCTGAGCCCCAAAACCAAGGCCCTGCTTTTAGAGCTTTTTGGTAGTCCTCCTCAAAAGAAAACACCGTTATGAAAAAGCCCTTTGAGCATAACAAAACCTTGCAATTGTTGGTCCAGTTAGAGTGGATCCATTAGTAGAGGTCTGCTGTCCGTGGCCACAGCCCATTGAGCCTGCAAATAATGCCATGCTCTGCAAACTGTTGGGTTCGCTCATCCAGTGTTGGATGCACTATTTCAATGGAGGGGGTCTCCTCAAGTTTGTCCACCAGAAAAGGTTTGGGAGCCTGAACTGGTGGAACTGTCTTTTCCTGCTTCGGTGTATGGACAGCATCCTTGTATGAAAATGCTTTGGCTGAGGATGACTGTCCTACCGCTCCCCCTCTCAAACGAAGGGCAAAGATAATGGAGGCATTTCTTTTAATGCTGTAGAAAGAAAGGGGGTAGAGATCCTCTAGTTGTTTACCTTCGTGGAGAAGTCGTTGAGCTGCAGAGGGAATTCCCAGCTTAAGTTCCAGCGCATGCATGTGGTCCCTCACGAGATCCTGAGAGCATACCCAATGTAGCAGAGTTTTGCCTGAGAGGAGCTTGATCTGGATCTGAAACGAGGCAGAAGGATCAGAGTTCCTCTTTCCATTGGAAATCTGAGACAAGACGAGGCCGGAGCTTTGCAGGGCTATCTTTTTCTGAACTTGCCATAGGGGCGCAAGAGGAGAAGATGGGAGAGGCCAGATGGCGGCCGAGAGAAGGGAGGCCTGATCCGCATCTAACAGCCCGGCAGAAGCGCTCACAACGCTCGCAAAAGTAAAATGATTCGGCCGCACATCGACATATATCAATTGGCAAAAGAGCCTTGAAGCCTCTTCACCGCAGCCTTGTTGTTCATACGTTGCGATAATTGTATTCCAAGACGTTACATCTCGCTCAGGCGTTTCGTCAAACAGTTCGCGCACAAAATCCAAATGTCTGAATTTCGCAAAGCCCGCTATCATAGTATTCCAGGGGAATACGTTTCGTACAGGCATTTCTTGAAACACTTCGCGCGCATCTTCGATCCTCACAGCGAGAGGATCTTCTTCCAGCGGCCATTCTATCTTGCAGTTTTCGTCGCTACAGAACATCGTGGACGAGGGTTTCTGGCGAAAATTAGCTGACCTAAAGCTCGAGGTCCTCGGCATCTCTTCAATACAAATTCGATTCATGAGTTCCATCGTTTCGATTCCTTATTTTGATCTAAATAAAATAATCGATCGTCAATTATTACTATAATACCCTTTTCTTATTTTTTCTTTTTATCAGAGACATTATTTCCTTACTTTTCCCTATTTTGAACCTTTACGTATGAGAAATTATTTTATGATCAATCGCATCTTTTTCCGCTAGAATACCGTCAGGAAAGCATCTTTTTGGCATATTGTTTTTCTTTTTCTTTTTTTCCATAACTTATCATCAATCTAAAGCGTCCTATCTCTTATTCATAACTATCTTTACACACTCTTCTCTCATTATAACCATAACTCTCGCTCTCCTATCATTGATATGTGTACCCTGCTTCATTTACTGTTGTATTGTTCATTCCCTTGCCCTGCCGTCAACATAACACCTCTCATATGCGTTATGGTCGTGGAATTCCTTTTCCAATTGGAGGGGGGAATGTATGCATTATGGGATAGCATGTGATATGATTACTACACTCTGCCATAACTTGTTGATTTGACAAAATATTAGTATTGCATGTATACAAAAGTTTATCTGATTGAAATTTTTGCATGCATCTTAATCTGTTGTTATTCAAAACTAACACTATGGATTCAACAACATTATATGCAAAATAGTGCTTTGTTTACAGGAGAACAACAAGTATGGGGGGAAACTCTATTCGAAGCATGACAACATTATTGCAACTAACAAAAGAGGCTCGAGCAACTCACGAACGCGAACAATTCTTCAGACATGATGTGCTTACCTAGATTCCACCTTTTGCATCACTTTCAGCACCAACTCTGCCTACATCAGCTTCAACAACTGCCAGTACATAAATGTCATTCCACATTTTTCTTTTTGGAGGTAAAACTTGAGGTAACATAGCATAATTTTCTGTTTTATTACAAATTTAGGAGAATTTAATGAATATCCATTGAGCATTATTTATCATTATTCATTCCACATATTTACCACTTCCTATTTTTCAACGACATATCATCTTTCAGTTTGGGAGAGTGTTCTTTTCATTCATTTTTTTCTGATGACCATGTCATCCATATTCTTTATCATCCATTGTTATTCTTATTCATTCTCAACACCTCCCTTATTCCATGTTGTTTTACACCAGACATAGAATTTAACAGTTGGTAGCAACCACCTCTATTTGTTTTCTAGCATTGCATGAGGGCATGCTAATTCTTCAGAGTGGGGGAGGAATTGCTACGCATGATGGATGTTTTCTACTTTCTTTCTCATTTAAGACATATAATTTCATTTTTACACAGTACCGAAATTGATTTCCATAATATTTTTAAAACTATGAACTCAATTCTTGTGATCTCTGGAAAACACAAACATCTTATTAAAATACACATACTCAAATAATTTTAAGATAAATTGGTTCATAAAATTTCGGAAATCATGCACTCTCACCTACAATCATTTTGTTTATATCTCATGATCCGTGCATCAAAACGATCTGATTTTTAAATCATAGAGGCATTCATATATTACAAATTTACTTGCAACATTTCAACAAAAGCTGGTTTGTAGTTTTTGGGAAAATGGTTAATGAAGGTTGTTGTCACTTATATCATATTTTGCTGCAACTTCATATGCACATAACTTGAACGTTAAAATTGTTATGCCTTCATCAAGATCACTAAAATTGAATATTCATTAATTAAGGCAGAATTCATTTGTTCTATCCATTTCATGAGCTGAGATGAACAAATTATTTATTGCTTGGTTAACACATGGGATTTGTCTTTGGGTTGCATGAGGACATGCAATATATTCAGTTTTTTGTTGCATGAGGACATGCAATATATTCGGTATGGGGGTATGTGGGGTCATGAATATGACCACTTTTTAAACACTTATTTCATCAATTTTTACTTTTCTTTATCATATCATTCATTATAATTTATTATATAAATCCATTTTATATATGATTTATGCTCTTATGGATGAATATTATTTATCTTCCTTTATTTATAATAAATTGATGATTATGCATGATTTTATCAATAATAGTTTTAATAAATTGGTTGGAACATTATTCACCATTTTTAGCCTCCAATACAATTTCCAGATTGAAGATTTGATCATTAAATATTCCAACTCAGAAATTCGCTAGAATAAGAAGTGACAGTTTTGCGGTTGAGATTCTGAGCAAATGAAGAAGAATCTGGAAAATCTACAACATGGGTTTTGTCCAGAACGGATCAAATTAACTTTATCAAAAAAGGTTTGCCCAAATTCGGCTTGTATTGAGAGTAACGTAGGGTTCTTTAAACACAATTTTCTCAGATTCGATGTGTGGCCGTTTTCCAAATCTCAGCTGCAAAGCCAAATTCACCTTGCTCTTGTTGAAAGATAAATGGAATTATATTTTCTTGTTGATCAATTGGTTGGAAACAATCCAATTTTGTAATATAAATTATGTTGTAATTATCTTTGTTGTAACTTCTCTCTGATCTCTCTCTATTTAAATGAAAACATAGATCAGAGATGGGGATGGAAAAATGATGGAGAATTAAGGATTCAGAATTAAGAATTCATGATAGGATAGGAGGAAGAAGGGATTGTTTCATGCTTTAATTCTCAAAGCTTCAGCTGTTGTAATGAATTCACAGTTTAATGATTAATACCTGATTTGGGAATTGCTGTTCATTCGCCTTATATGAAGTAGGCCAGCAACATCCGTTGGCGGCTAAGGGCCCAGCCTCTGGTGGAGTATGTTGTTGCTGTATTATATCTTTCTAATTTCCGCCGTGTGATGGTTTGATTTAATTCCTATTTCTTTGAATCATATTGCCTTACAGTTTCATGTTTTTGCAGCGACGTTGTTATAATATTTTATGAAATTGTTTTATTGCACAAGTTGAGATTGAATCGTGTGGCTATTCTTTTCCATCATAACAGAGATTATTATCCTTTTCTACTTATATTATTATGTTGTTCATTTCAAATATAAAGCTTCGCCGTGCTATTTCAATTATGGTTTCATTCCATTTGTTGTTCTATTTGATTGATATTCATTACAGACTGTTGTTCAATAAGATTGGTTATTCGATTCCTTTAATTACAGTTTGTTATCCATTTACTTTGTTGTTCATTTCTGTTGGTTAATTTCAAGAGTTTGATTTTAAAGAGTTTTCCTAATTTACTTTCAATAGCAACTTTAGTTCAATTTCTATTTCTTTTTAATTGCTTTAAAGCAGGACTGTCAAGTGTAAAGAACATTGGTTATTGCTTCCTCATTCCCAGATTGATTGTCTTGTTCCAGTTTGATTTCAATTGCATTAATCTCTAGAGGAATGAGTTATTGCTACTGTATCCTCGATTTATGGTTATTTGCGTGAATGATTTAGTTTAGAACATTTCAGTTTTTTGTTGTTCCAATTAGATTTTGTTTCCAGATTTCATTTACTTTTGCATTTTAAGCACTATACTGCAAAACATTACTCTTGAGTAAATAGTCGCCTCAGACTGAGTACAATCTTGAAATAAAAAGTTGTCCTTGGGTTGACAATTAATGTGAAGGTAATTAGGAGTTAAAAAGACACCTTTTTATCGCTTGATAATTTGAATTTAAAAATTGAAGGTTTCTTAAAAAAAATTGAAGTAATTCTATGTCTTGTGGATAATGGATCAAGTTGCAAAAGCACATAAACTTAATCTTTTAGCTTAATTTGTAGAAGTAAAAGAGAGAAAATTAAACATAAATAGCAACAAAACATAACAATTTGATAATGGAGTCCACCCCTCTTGGGCTACGTCTCTGGGTCCAGCGTCCAATATTGGGCCTCTTAAATTATATGCTCAAATCTGAAATTACATCAGTTTATAGTGCTCAAATTACAAAAATAGTGCTTTCAGTGGATTCAGAATGCTCAAAAACCACTAGGCTCTTCTTGAGCTCAAAAAGGTAAAAAAATGAGTAAGATATGCTTCTTGAAACCAAGATCTGTTACCTATTATGAAAATCTACAAAATTGGCTAACCATTCTATGTATTTTGCCTTTCCAGTGGTCGTTGAGCGAAAAATTCGCTTGGCTCCAACAGGATTCCTGCCGAAGAAAGTGCAAAATTTCGTCTACTTAATTATACCCATAACCCCCTTAAGCATCGATTTTTTAGCCCTAAGGGGCAATTGGATGGCACATGTGGCCAGGGGACGGGTTAACCGCCTGCTCCCACAAGCTTAGTTCCACTCCAAAAGTTCTTGGTCACATGGCACAAATAAGGCCAGGGGGTGGGTCTATCTGCCTACCCCCTTCGTTGTAGCTTTGACCTCTCCACGCCAGGGCATATGGGTGTTAATATTACCCGAGGGCTAGACTAACCGCCTGCCCCCATCACCTTCTGCCATGGCTGCATGGATATTGTACAACTAGGGGTTGAGGCCACATGCCCCAGCCCCTCTTCTAACCGCCAAAATCCTTTATGTTCAATTATATCTGACCCACTATATAGTCTAAGAGTTAACACGTGGTGTGATGGTAAAATAGTTGGTTGGCTCACTAGAGGTCTAGGGATCGAACCCCACTTGGGCCCTTCAACCCTTGTATAAAATTTTGGCCAATTATAGAGGCCACATGGCACCCTCTCATTGGTCCATATGGCGCCTCGTGATTGGACCACTTCATTAACCAAAAACCAATCACAACTGCCAACTTAGTTGTACGACCTTGCCACATGTCATTCCTGGATTGATCCATCTAACATTGTACCCTACATAGTCAGTTAATAAAATCAACGTACAGACTGCCGAGTCAATAGCCTAGTCAACAACCTAGTCAATTATGTTGTTTGACTTTTTAGTTATTTGGAAAAAACTTTAGAACATCAAAAATTTATCATACGACATTGGATTGAGGTGATTTAATGACGTTGGAATCAGGATGATGAACATTATGTTTTGGCACTAGTTTGGAGAAATTTTGAGAATTGTTAATTTTGAGCATATTTTTTTTATCCCCTAGATCACTCATCCCCACTTGAGTTTTTTGGACCACCAAAAGTTTGTTTTCAGTCAACAAGTGAGTGTACAACTCCTTCACTTTTCTGATCTCAATCCACCTAACTTTATTTGGATTAACTCCTTTGAGCCCCACACGAAGATACTCCACATTGCCTCTACGTAAAGGCCTTATCCTCATGTCAAGGATAACATCTTGCTGCAATTCTTCTAAGTATCCAAGAGAAATGTCTCCTATGGATGGAACCTGAACATTCGCTCATTAATCTTCAATCATAGGAGGCTCATATAATATCAAGTTTTCCACATTCACGACATCATAAATTTGCATGTAGGGTGGAAAATCTAATCAGAAAGTATTATTACCAATCTTCTCAAAGAATTTAAAAGCGCCATATCTGATTGGCTTGAGCTTTTTACCTTCACCTTAAAGTCTTTCCTTGTTGATATATAGCCAAACTTGATCTCCCACCTGGAAGTTGTGGTCAACACAATGCTTGTCATGTCTCGCCTTGTACTTGGCTTGACTCTTCTCCAACTATTCTTGTACCATCTAATGCACCAACTGAATCTTTTCAATGAAGAGCTCGGCTTTGTCTGTAGGTTTTAACCCTGTACAAAAATTACCTTCATATGAATTCTAAAAATAGAAAATAAATAATGGCAAGAGCATAAAACATAAAACATATATATACAAAGATTTTCCCCTGGATCCCAAAACTGGGACTACTAGATCGATTTTTCAATATGTTCCTTTCAATGTTACAATACATATATATACATGTTGAAGCATCCATAAACCCCAATCCATTAACCCTGGATTAGAACATAATCGTAGTTCCCTTGACCGGATCTACAAAATACCATGGACCAAAAACCATCATCCCAAAAACCATGTGTGAAATCCATGCACAAAACGATAGGAAGGTTTTCCCACCTAATACAGGGTCCAAACAAAATTTCTTCGAGTGCTGCCCTAGACCCCATGTAGAGGGGCTATCGCCCCCTGCATACCCCTCGACAGGGGGGTAGCCCCCCCCCCCCCCCCCCCCGTTGTGACCCCTCCGCAGTGATCGATACAACGTGTAGGGGGGCTACCGCCCCCTGCATACCCACCAACAAGGGGGGAAACCACCCCCCTGTGACCCCTCCCCCCGACAGTGACCGATGTAATGTATAGGGGGCTACCACCCCTTGCAACCCCCCCATGCGTGGGGTAGCCGTGGAAAGGATATAACACAGCCCAACATTCTCCCGCTTGTTGTTTTCTTTACATAGGGGGCCACATGAGAGCTTAGTCATTGATCCAACCCTGCAATGCCCATTGTTTCTCTACACCAAGAGAACTTCTCATTTCTCACAAACTTTGTCAATGCATATGTAGTATTATTCAAAGTGTCCACCTTTACCAACAACACCTATTTTCCCTCAACCATATCCCTCACAAAATGATTGTACATCAATGTGCTTTGTCTTTGAATGATAAGTAGGGTTCTTTGTCAAGAAAATTGCACTTTTGCTATCACAGTCTATCCTTATAGTTCGTTGTACTAACCCCATACTTGAACACAATCTCTGCAACCAAACTTCTTCCTTTCTTGCATGAGTGGCTACCATGTATTTTTACTCTGTAGTTGAAAGTGCCAATAGAGACTATCTCTTACTCATCCAAACTATCTCTTACTCATCCATCTAACTGCAACTCCAAATAGGTTAAACACATGCCCACTTGTAGATCTTATCTGATCTAGATCTCTAGCCAATTCTACATCAACAAAGCCACAAATGTCCAAAACTCTGTCCAATCCTGGTCTTCCTTAGTAGTACAAACCATAATCACTAGTGCCACGCAAATACCTGAAAACTCACTTCATTGTTGTCCAATGCTCCTTCCCTAGATTTAACATAAACCTGCTCAATACTCCCACTGTGTGTGCAATGTATGGTCTAGTACAAACCATTGCATACATCAGGTTATCGACTACACTTGCATATGGAACATGAGATATGTCCCCTTCCTCTTCTTGTGTCTTTGGACACTATTCAACAGATAACTTTACAACTTAAGAATATGAACCTTCACCAATTTACTATTCTGCATATTAAACCTCTGCAGTATTGTCTTGACATACTTCCTCTGGTTTAACCAAAGCTTCCTCTTTTCCCGATCTCGTTTAATTTCCATGACCAAAATATAGTCTGCAGTACCAAGATCTTTCATGTCAAATTTGGAGGACAACTGGGTCTTCAAATCATGGATAATTTCTTTGTCATTTCCAACCAGCAACATATCATCCACATACAAGACCAAATAAATAACATGGTCACCAATTAATTTAAAATACACAGTGATTTGCTTTGCTTCTACTGAAGCCAAGTCCCCATATAAATGTATCAACTTTCTGTTACCACATCCAAGTTGGTGACTATTTTAACCCATACAGAGACTTTTTTAACTTGCATACTAGTTCTTTCTTACCCGTCACCGCAAAGCCTTCAGGTTGCTTCATGTAGGTTCTCTTCTTCCAAACCCCCATGAAGAAATGTTGTCTTCACATCCATCTGTTCTACCTCAAAATCAAAAGTAACAAGAACATACAAAAGTAATATAATAGAAACTACCTTGGTAACAGGAGAAAAAATATCACCAAAATCAATTCTCCGCACTTGGGAATAACCTTTTGCTACCAACCGAACTTTGTATTTCTCCACCTTTCCTTTTACATTCATCTTCTCCTTAAACACCCATTTATTTCCAATGGGTTTCCTTCTAGCCGACAACTCCACTAGATCCCAAGCTTCATTTTTGTGCAAATATGCCATTTCATCAACCATGGCCTCTTTCCAAAGTTTACCATCCTCTGAATCTAATGCTTCCCTCACAGTTCTGGGATCATCATCAGTAATATATAAAGTAAAATTTGAGCAAAAAGGAGATGGACTATACCTTTTTGGCTACCTTCTTTCTCGAACCGATCTTCTCATAGCCGGACTTTGTGGCTCTTCATATTTTGATTCATCTTATGTTGTAGAGTCTGATTCCTCCTCCTTTAGCTCAAACTCTATCTTCTTAGGTTCCTTTGGTAGGAATTCATGTTTAATAACATCCTTCACCTCTTTAAACACCACATCGCGGTTGTACACAACCTAGGCTTGCTTTTGGGTTCCAAAGATTATAACCTTTTAAACCATCCTTATACCTAAGAAAAATGCACCTTTAAGATTTACTATCCAACTTGGTTTTTTTCTCCTTTGGAACATGTACATATGCATCCCATCCAAATACTCTCAGATCTGAAAGAGAAGGTTTCTTACCTATCCATACCTCTTGTGGAGTCTTATCCTCCAACGCTGATGAAGGTGATTTGTTGACCAGGTAACATGCAATCTCCACTACTTCTTCCCAGAGTTCTTGTCCTAACTTGACACCATTGAGCATGCTTCTTGCCTTTTCCATCAACATCCTGTTCATTATTTCTGCAAATCCATTTTTCTGAGATGTGTATTGAGTATTCTTCTACCGTGATATACCACACTTCTTATAGAACTCTTCAAGTCCCTTCTTGCAAAACTCTCCATTGTTATCTGTCCTTAACACCTTTATCTTCTTCTCTGTCTGGTATTCTACTAGAGTCTTAAATTCTTTAGTCCTGTCAAAGACTTTAGATTTCTTCTTGAGAAAATATATCCATGTATTTCTTAAGAAGTCATCTATAAATGACATAGTACACGGACTTACCCAATGATGGAACTGACATAGGTCCAACACATCACTGTGCACAAGTTCTAAAATTTGTTTTGTCCTCTTAGTTGCAAAGGTGAAACTCACATGTTTCTGCTTCCCATATACACAATTTTCATAGAAATCAAAATATAGAGAGAAATTTGACATACCTTCTACCATACTATTACCATGAAGTATTCGAAGGCTCTTCTCTCCAATATGTCCAAGCTTTTGATGCCATAACATGGTCTTTTCTCTCAGAGACCACTAGATTTTCTGCTCCACTTTCAGGAACCATAGAATTGTTGCACCCATCAATAAAAGTTCTACGTTGAAGCTTGTAAAAAGTTCCAATATGAAATCCCTGCATAAATACTAGTTCTCCACGAACCATCTTGTAGGTATCTTTCTCTAACACTGTTTTTACATGACCTGCATCATCCATCTTGCTTACAAAAATCAGATTTATGGCCAATGTAGGAATACGCAGAACACCCGGAAGTGTTCTAATCCTTCCACCTTGCAACTTCAATTTGGATTTTCCGCGACTGAAGATTCTAGCCTTTTTGTCATGTCTTAAGGAGACATCACCACCATCATATTTATCATACTCGAAGAACCACCCCGTGTGGGGAGTGAAGTGAAAGGATGCCCATGAGTCAATCAACCATGCATCATGATCTACATGTTTACTTGAAGAAGAAGCCAAGTACACATCCCCACCTTCATTTGAGGTGGTTTTCACCTCTACAGAAGGAACATCATTAGATCCCTTTCCTTTTTCACAAGATTTAGATTTACATTCCCTTTTGAAATTCCCTTCCTTTCCAGATTTCCATCACACCTTTATAGGTTTTCCTAGAGATTTAGATCTCCCACTCGAGAACTTATTTTTGTTTCTGTTATGGGACTTTCCTCATAGAGACAAGGCATCACCATTATGTCCCTCCATATTTTTCCATCTCATCTCCTCTGACACCAAGGATGAGACTATCTCATCAAACTGTAGGGCAGTTGCATTTCTACCTATTGCAACAACCTGACTATCCCACAAATCTGGTAGAGAACACAACAAATTGATGCACTTATCTTCATCTAAAATTTTAATATCAATAGATAATAATTGGCTTAACACAGTATTAAATGCATTTAGATGCTCTATCACCGAGTCTCTTTCTTTCATCCTCAGGTTATACAACTTTTTCTGTAGGAACAGTTTATTCACCAGAGACTTAGATTGGTACAAAGTCCCTAACTTGTCCCACAAAGCCCCTAACTTGTCCCACAAAGCCTTCGCCGAAGCTTCCCCTGATACATTCAACAATACTAAATCTGAGGCACACAATTGTATTGTGATATTTTCCTTCCAATCCAACTTCACCCAGTCTTCAGATAACATTGTTGTTGGTTTAGTACCTGGATCTACCGCAATCCACTGATCTTTATCCACCAGTAGATCCTCCATCTTGAGTTTACACAACTCAAAACTTTGACCATTAAATTTCTCGATCTCTATCTTTCCATTGCTCACCATCTTCTTTCACCACAAGAATCAATCCCATAGATCTCTCATCGAACAAGGTCTACCACAGGCCCGAGAAAAAAACCTCAGCAGCAAAGGCATCCCCTTGAAGCCAAAACAATGCTGATACCAAATGTAGGTTTTAACCCTGTACAAAAATTACCTACTTACAAATTCTAAAAACAGAAAATAAGCAATGGGAAGAGAAAATAAAAAACCAAGTTGGTACAACTTTTAATATTTGTTTTTTATATTGGATTTAAAATATATACTGGTCATTTAATATTTAATATTTATTTGTTTTTATGTGGTGTAATTTTTATTAAGTTAATATTTTAAATTTTAAATAAATTTATTATAAATGTGTAAATTTTAAAATTATTAATATATAATAATAAAATATTTACTTTCAATGCGCTGCTTGTTGAAGGAGCTATGCAGTCTAGCTAGTGAACGCAACAAGAAGCACGCAATAGCTCGCAGCTGTCCCTTAGCGGCCTCCTGCTACTGAGGAATGAGCACCATGGACGCATCAGAGGACGAAGAGCCTCTCTCAGATCAACATCATGAAAATGAAGGAACAACAAAAGCTTTCACCTCTCTCATTTCTGCAATGGGCCCGACAAAGAACAGACCATCAGTCACTAAGTTTGTTAAAAGATTGGAAGACATTCTTGAAATCCCACTCCCTCCTGCCCTTCCCCGTAGATTAGCACTTTCTTTGGCGGGGCATGGATTAGTGGGGCAGTTTACTGGGTTATGGCCATTGCCCAAAACTGTGCAAAAATGGGTAGAAAGGAACTGGACTGCGTCAATAGATGCAAAAATCTCAATCAGGTTTTGTGGAAGAGGTTACTACACCTCTCACTTTAAAACCAAGGAGGATCGAGATCTAATATTTAGGAATGGACCTTATTTTATGGATACAAGGGGTTTGTATCTAAACAGATGGACACCGGATTTCGACCCAGAAATGGATGTACCCAATGTCGTCCCCGTCTGGATCAGATTGCCATACCTTCCCCTTCACTGTTGGGGGGATGATTCAGTCAAAGCCATAGGAAACGCAATTGGGAAATATATAGACAGGTGTGAGTCAAAGGAAAATATGCATGCATGCGCCATAATTTGTGTATAAGTGGATCTTGGTAAAGGGCTACCATAAGCTATCAAAATCAAAGTGGACCAATGAACTCACATACAATAGATGGATTATGAACAAATCCCTTTCAAATGCAAGGTATGGCATGAATACGATCATTTTGCAAATAGATGTACAAAAAAAGAAAAGAAAATGAAAATGAAAAAATTGAAGATCCGGAAAACAAAAAGGAACAGGTTAAAAGAAAGAAGATATTCCACAAACAACAAAATCTATCTTCCTCGCAGCCCTCCACATCCTCTGATCTCCATCCCCCATCACCAAAAGAAGACAATAATCCTCTTGCTAGCCTTAATCATTTTGAGCCTCTAGATCCTTCAACTCCCTCATCCCCTGGACCAAGATCCAAATCCCCACAACATACCCCCAACCCCCTTCATCTCCTCTGGTATCAAACTCTCATACCCCTCCCCCCCGCTACCCTCGGTAGACATAATCTTAACTAGAAAACAGTCAAAGGAAGCACCCCCAAATGTAGAATATCAAAAAAAGCAGGAAGAAAGAAAAACAAAGAACTTAGGGATGAAGCAACAACAAAGGAAATAGCATTAGGAACGCAACAACCTATGGAAACCTTCTTAGGAAGGAGTACATGAAACAACGAAAAAAGCCAACAAAGAGGGAAAGGAGCCATGCACCACCCAACAAGTAAATAATGATAGTGGTCTCTGTTGGGTCCCTATAATACCAGTGATTACCCCATTACTATTGTAGTTATACCCCTTATTAATATTGTTGTGCCCCTATTGTCCCCATATTGTTATTA
>APFE030491050.1:275651-310518 GCA_000404065.3 Pinus taeda | reverse complement strand
GTCATTTGAATCATCCAAGAATTGTTCATTTATGTAGTGTAAAGGAGGTTGCCCCCTCGAAGAGGCTGAATTCTAAGGCGTTGATCTATCTTTTCTATCTTTCTTGAAGATGGTTTCATAACAGTCTCCTGGAATTGCAGAGGAATGTGATCATTCGTCAAAGAACATGCCACAAGAGACATTCTGGCAAAAGAAACCCTAGACATCCTTATGATTCAGGAGACAAAACAACAACTAAGAAATTGAAAATATCAAAATAAAATAAAAAATTATGAAGGGGAAGCAATACAGGCAACAAGAGCGTCTGGAGGTATTTGCACAATATGGAAAAAAGAAACCTGGGAATTAATAAAATACAAAAAAGATCAGCATTGGATCCAAATGAATCTAATGCAAATCAGTACAAAAAAGAGGTACAATATTATAAATATATACGCCCCAAATCACTACAAGGAAAAAGAGCAATGTTGGGCCACCATAAAAGAAGCACTAAAAGAAATGCAAGCTGAGAAAATAATACTATGAGAAGATTTAATTTTGGTAAGAAGTATAGAAGAAAAGTTTGGAGGAACATACCACACAGATCCATCCAGGGATATTCTAGAAGAAATAATGGAACAACACAATTTAATAGACAGCCCGCCAAGCAATGGGAAATACACTTGGGCCAATAAAAGAGTGGGAAAAAGCAACATAAAAGAAAGGCTAGATAGAATTATGATACAAGAAAACATAGCAGCAGTGCACAGCCCCATAAAATAAAAAATTTTATACACCACAACATCTGACCATAAACTGGTGACAATAGTCATAGGCAAAATGGAAAAGCAGGGACCACTCCCATTTAGATACAACTCAATTTGGGACAACAATGCAGAAATTAGCGAACTAGTCAAGGAAGCATGGGAGCCAAGAGTAACAGGATCACCACAGTATATTTGGGAAACAAAATTAAAAACTGCAAGAACCAAATTAAAGGAATGGGCAAGAGAAAATGAAATTAAAAAAAAAAAAGAGATTTACAGCAAAAAATGGACAACATGCAAATTGAAAAAGAAAACAGAGAAGAAGGCAAGCAAGATTATCTAAGAGAGAAGGAAATCTTTTGGGAAATATATAGGGAAAACAAGAAAGAAGAAGAAGAGGCCAGATTGAACTCCAGAAGTTTGTGGCTCAAGGCAGGGGACAAAAACACATCATTTTTCCACAACATAATGAAGATAAGAAGAGAAAGAAACCAAATAGAAAAAATTCAAGTCGAAAGCCAAGAGTTCAAAGGTGCGAAAGAACTAAAAAAAAGCAGCCTATCAGCACTTTAAAAACTTACTCTTAGCCAATGAATAAATGGCTAAGAGTGAAGATTTCTTAAAGCACACAAAAAAAAAAAAAAATTAAATTTAAAAAGACCAAAATGTTGCAATGTGCAAGGATCCCACAGAAGAAGAGGTAGTGGCGGCCATTTAGAGCCTGCATTCAGACAAAGCCCCAGGGCCAAATGGTTTCACAATAGCATTCTATAGATCTCATTGGTATAACATCAGAAAGGATTTCTTAAATGGTGAAGAATGTCTTCAAAAAAAAAAAAAAAAGAGGAGGCAACACAAAATCCTCTTATATTGCTCTAATCCCAAAGGAAGCAAACCCCTCAACTTTCAACAAGTTTCTCCCTATCTCTCTTTGCAATTCATCTTATAAGATAATAACAAAAATAATTTCTAATAGAATCAAGGAAGTACTTCCAATAATCATATCTGAAAACCAAGGAGGATTCGTGCCCAATAGGCAAATAATAGATAATGTAATTATTGTACAGGAAGTTGTACACTCTAGTATGCTAAGGCAAGAAAAAGGCCTCAGAATCAAGCTAGATATGGCAAATGCATTTGATAGGGTCAGCCATCCATATCTAATGGCTGTCCTCCAGAAACTTGGTTTCTCAAGAGAAATAATGGAAGTCATACAGGCATGCATTTCTACTCCTTGGATTGCCCCCCTCATAAATGGAAGGCCCAGTGACTTCTTTCAAAGCACAAGAGGCCTTAGGCAAGGTTGTCCTCTCTCTCCCTTCCTATATATTATAATGGTGGAAACATTAAGCAGGGCTTTGGAAAAACAAAGAAAGGAAAGAAATATCACAGAGATCAGAATAACAAAAGGAGTAAAAACAATAAACCACTCACTCTTTGCTGATGAAACATTGCTGCTGGGAGGGGCATAAACAATAATAGCAAGGAGGTTCAAAAAAGTTATGGATGATTTTTTATAGGTTTCAGGTGGGCTATTAAACAATACAAAATTTAGGATATATGGATAGAATACCCCCCCCCAGAACTATGTAAAGGATCTCACAAATCTTAGACATCCCTATACTGGAAAAAAGGACACATTTCTTCTATATGGGATTTCCAATCTCAAAAGAGAACATGAAGATAGAAATATGGACTAAGCAAATTGAAAAAATGAAAAACAAAATACAAAGACGGGGTACAATGTCGCTGAATATGGCAGGAAGGGGAATACTAATCAAAGCACTCCTTGCAGCACTATCTATCTACCAATATGCAATAATCATGGCCCCAGCAAGTGCCTACAAACAAATGGATTTAATCTTAAGAATCTTTTTGTGGCAGAGGGGGAAGCAAGAAAACAAAAAATTTAGCCTGGTCAGGTGGGAACAAGTAGTACTACCTTATGAACAAGGAGGACTATCAATATGGATACCTGGGCTCATGAATGTAGCACTGGGAATGAAAATAACATGGAAACTAATTATAGGAAAAGAGAGCTGGTGGAAAAAGAATCTTATATCAAAATATATGGATGGCACCAGGAAAAGATTGCTTAATGGAAATATCCCAATAAGAAAATATACCCAAGTTTGGAAGCTGGTTAAAAAAACAATTTCATTAATGAGTAGATACATTTCTAAAATCCCAGGCAATGGAAAAACAATTTCAATTTGGGAGGACAGAATCATAGGAAAAGAACCACTACAGACTTATCCAGAAATTGAAGACATACAAGAGTGGATAAAATGTAAAGGTTTCAATACTTTACATTCAATCTCTCTATGGAACCAAAAGGAGTGGCAAGATTGGAAAATCTCAACAATTCCGGCAGATCTGGAAGGGCAATGGAGCAAAATCAGGCAGCTCTTAAAAGGGGCAGCGCCAATCCACCATGATGAGGAAGATGAATATCTCTGGGACCCAAGCGGTGGACATTACACAGTTAGGACTGGATATAAAATCCTTTAAGAACAACCAAATCAACAAGATTGGGATTATTGGAAAATAGCATGGAAATCAGAAAGTTTGCCTAAGATCAAAATGTTCATCTGGACTCTTTTAAAAGGGAGAATATTGACCAGTAAAAACTTAAAAAAAAAAGGCTTTCAATGTCCAACACGATGCCCATTATGCATGCAGGCTCAAGAAAATATACAACATTTTTATCCAAGAATGCACTTTTGCCAAAGAATGTTGGCAATAGCTGATAAGTCCTTTGGAAATAAGAATAAATTTCGAAAAGCCCTTGCCGAATTTTCTTCAGACCTTTGAGAAGGCCTACCCATACACAACAAAGAAAAAAGCCACAATTCAGAAAATATGGAAATGCATTCCAATGGTTCTATCTGGCAAATTTGGTTGACACGAAACAAATGAATTTTCAAAAATCAAATCCCAAGGATAGGGAAGACCCTCTCAAAAACGTGGGGATTAACTTCTGAAATACTCATTGTCAAAGGAACAGCTCCAACAGACTATAACACTCTTCAACAAGAAGAGCGAGATTGGCTCAGCAAAGCCATAATAAATAATAATGGACAAAAAGGACAAAGGAAGACAAACTCAGGAATTATATGGAAAATAAGAATGAGTGAAGAGGAACTGACAAACTGGAGGAAAAATTAGAATAGATACTATCTATACTTTGATGGGGCCTCAAAGCATAATCCAGGAAAGGCAGGGGTAAGAGGAATAATCCTCGATCCTGAAGGGAAAAAAAATGTCACATATGAATGAGGATTGGGACAAATCTCAAATAATAAGGCAGAAGCATACAACTTGTTGATGGGAACAAGAAATATCAAAAAAGAGAAATTCAAAATCCTATCATAATAGGAGACTCAGCCATAATAATAGAGGTAATGGCAAGAAACAAAAATCCAAGCAATGAGTTCATGAACATAATTTTTAGAAGAATCAGGAAGAACTTGGAAGGCTCTGGCGATGTAATCTACAGACATGTCTTGAGAATTCACAATCAACAGGTGGATTATTTTGCAAACCAAGCAGTGAAAAAAAATGAAGCGCTTGTTCGTGAAAACCATGAGGAATATCACAACTCTGTTCCTTAATAATTAGCAAAAATCACAAGTATAAATCTAACCAAATCCAAGGGAAAAATCATAATGATAAAAGTAATAAATCAAAAAACAACAGTCAAAAAACAAAAAAGGACACATCACTGCAACAACATCCAGGAAATCACTAGAACGCAAAGGAAAAATCATGAAACTTCAAACTCTCATATCAGCAACAACAAGAATGAAGATTTTAATCCTGGTCATAAGAACCACGTTGCAATCTATCTCATCGAAGGCAGGTTTTGGGTTGAGATAAAGCACTATAAGAATAGAGGGTGCATTCACAAAAATCGCAGCAGCAATCTCAGCAAAGAAATCTTCACTTTCCAAGTTATCATAGTGACACTTTGGTTTCAAAGCCCTTCCCTGTCTTCTCTAATAGCCCGCAGTGTTTCCTTTGTTCAGCGCGCAGACTTCATCTTAAGCCCCCACCCTTCTTCTTACTCCGTATCTCTTCACTCCCTTCACTCCCTCATCTCAGCGAGTGCAAATCTCCTATGACCATCCACGCCCTCCATCTGCCCCTCCCATTATCTCAGCGCTCCTCCCTGACTATTATAGCCAAATTTTGGCCCTCCTTCAATTTTGTCGTTCGCAGGGACTTCAGCTCTATCTGTATACACGGGAAAAACCCATCCAAGCGCTTAAACCAGACTTCAAAAAATCATTCATTCGCATCTATAATTATCGTCGGGCCCGCACTCCCAAGCCTTTTCTGCAGCGCTGCTCCCTCCTTTCTCCGATCTCCGATCAAATCAGGACTGTTGATCGGGCGCTTGATCCATTAGTCGTCAATTAGCCTATTCAATCAAACTTGTGTGACTCTCCTCAACGGTCGATCTGTACTCAACGGATCAGATGACTCCCACCAATTTCGGGCTGACAACAAGCACGGAGATTACCAGCCCGAAAAGCGGTTTTCTCTCTCTCCTCCGTTGCTACGTGTTGCTCGGCCAGTGGAATCGGGTGAATTCTCCCTGTTATGCTCTTAACCTACAAGACGATACAAAAATACTGAATATGCGAAGAAATATACCCAGAACATAGAATAGTGAGAAACAACAACAAGCATTTTATTATTCAGAAAGCAATTTTCACTTGCCTCTTCGAGGGGGCAACCTCCAATAGAGCAGAGCTCGATGACAAAATAAGACATGATGCTCCTCGCATGGAGTCTCTATCCTTTATATATGACTCCTACATGCAATACCATGGATCAATACCATGGTTTTTATTAATACCATCTATCTAATACCATGGCCCATTTGCAACTAACTGTGGTCCCGTCATTAAATGCGGGTTAACCACTTACAATTATTAATATGGGCTTTATTGACTCTTTACTATGACTTGAACCTACTACCTAAATAAGGAGGTTAGGGTGGGACCCTAACACTCCCTTTTACCACTTATGGTTTCTACCCCGCCCGAAATACCATCTCCGCGTATAATCCCGCCTTTCTTCTCAGTTAACGTCTAGACTTGTTCGCACCTGATGACTATAGATCTCAACCATCGACCGCTGCGACAACTCCTCCAGTTTCCTCTTCCACCAGCGCCTCTGATTAATCTCCACCGTTCATCCCCTGATCCCAATTTATGTGACTTAATCTTGGCCGTTATTCTTTTGACAATCTTGGCTGTTATTCTTCTAACAACCTTGTCCGTTGATCTCCGATATCCAATGGTTCCCGTTTACGCCAAAAAGAAAGTGGTCACAGCAACAGAAGAAGAAGCACCTCAGGCAACAAAAAATCAAAGAAGAACAACAACATTTGGAGCAGTAAGCAGAGACAAAGGAAGAACAAGCAAACAAATCAAACGGAATTCAACCCAGTGAAGTAGAAGCAGTGGCATATTACAAAAACAAGTCTTCAAGTAACGAAGGAGAGAACTCGGTCAAATATGACAAGAAGAACTAGTCAACTCAGGAGCAATTAGTCTACAAGCCTTGAAAAACTGTTAGAGAGCCCATGACATGTAAATTTCTTTTTCTAGTAGGTCAGTTTGTTAGGCAGTACCTTAGAATACACATTAAAATACATGAAGTCCTGAACACAAGCCTAGGAGAAGAGACTGCGTTCCTATCTCATGGCTTAGATGTTTTTCATGGTACAATCGTTTGTAATAGGAGCTTGCTCCATCAAAGCTTTTGGTAATATATCAACTACCCGACCTTGTTAAATATATATATGTATATATAATAAAAATTAAAAGATATTTTTTTGGGATTAGGTTGGAGTTAGTTAAGTTATTGGATGGAAGAATAAATGTCAACTCATAATAGGATGCTAGCACAATTATGGTTAATTTTTTTTGGATATAGTTTAATTTCTTTAATTTAGTTTTCATCCTCAACCTCTCTTGGACCTTGGCCTAGGTTAAACTCCACTAAGATCAATTAATCTACATCTCAAAGGTAAAAGACAAAAAAATTATTAAATATATTTATAATTTTTGCTAATTGTATAGTGAAAAAAAATGTAATGAATTTTCAAATACGACTTTTGGACTTTAGTCATTACTAAAAACAAAAAAAATAATAAATTTATTATTGATTTTGTATTAATTAAATTTTGACGATAAGTTTTTTCATTTATTTAATTGTTTTATATTATAGATAAATTATTATTATTATTTTAATTATTAAATTGAATTATGCCACAGCAAGTAAAACTTACTTTTGCTAAAATTTGGTTAGAGAATTACCATTTTCCTTGGACTTTTAATGAATATGTTATTGTTAAAAACCTAAAATTCATTGTACGATATTTGACAGTATCGTGTTAATCGGCAATAGATCGAGTTTTCTTCCCAGAATGGATTGATAAGCTTTGATAACGACGTAGGTTTATTGACCTTAACCTCCTTAATACTATTACTGCTTTTGGACGAGTGAAGCATCCAATCCGTCCAATCCATAGGTTTGCAGCAGACCGTCGATCCCATTATGATCAACGAGGAGCATAACGCTCTACCACTATGATTCATTTGTCGTGGAAAGGGCCGTGTACGACAAACTCATCATTTATTTTTTTCTTTCTTTATTTGTTTATTCGGATCCTGGTGGGGAGGGGAATATTTAGAGTAATTTATATTATTTATTATTTTTTTAAAGGTATATATATATATATAATATATTTATATTATATATTTTAATTGAGATGTGAATTTTAGAGGAGTGGTAATTCTAAAAATAAGGATGGGAGTTTTTTAAGAAAAAAATAAAAACGGGAATTGCAGATAAAGAAGTTGGTTTTGCAGACGCTTTATGCGCCGAAGCAGTGGCAGTGGTCATTTGTTCATGACGGGTTGGATTTCAATGTTCATATACAGTTGTTAAAGTGGGAGTGATATTACTATATCGTTTGTTGTTGTCTTTTTATAAATTGGTTTTTATTTTTTTTTGGTTTTATAAGTTATTTTTTAATTATAAAATTGTTTTTGTGTGGTTAAAAATTTGTCTTTTTAATATAAAGAAATAGGTTAATAGCCTAAGATCCAGAGGTATCTTGGAAAAGTGAAAGCCTGCATTTTTATGGACTACCAGCTAGAATGACGTGGTTTTTTTTTAATAACAATGATAAGTCAGCATGCATTTGTGGATCGCTGGCAATAATAATTGTCTCCATTATTAGTTTGACAAATGAATTATGATAAAATTTTCCACTATGAAAAAATATTATCTTTCTTATATAATTTATCTAAACATATATCACATTTAATATAAATTATCTAAACCTATATCACATATAAACATAAAATTGTGAATATGCATACTTTTCAATAAAGCTTTAAAAAAATCAAATAACTACTTATACTCCATTGATTACTCCTTCCATATTCTCTATTATTACATCCAATACTTAAAATTCAATACGGTAAAAATTCGGAAATAAACTCTTACAAATACTTAAATATATTGTTTTACCAATATTCCAAAAATTAAAAAAAAAAAAAAATTAAAAACGTTTATTATCTATATAATCAAATCAAATTCCAAATATATTGTTTTACCAATATTTCAAAAATTAAAAAAATAAATTTCAAAAACATTTATTATCTATATAATCAAATCAAATTCCAAATTATAAAGATTAACAACATTTAATTAGCTGTTATTATATATTAAAACTTTTACATTATAATTTAATATTTACTCACATATAAAAAATATTATCAAAATTTTCCATCATATAATTTTTATCCTTCTTAATTTAATGAATATACCACAAATATATTTTTATCCTCTATTTTACAAAAAATATAATCTATTTTAAACATTATAATTTAATATTTATTCACATTTTCAATAATAATAAAAATTATTCACTCTGCAAACCTAAACCGTAAGTATTTAAAATTTTATCAACAGTTCCCCAAGAAATTCACCTCGCAAAACCTTCTGTAATTCTGATTAGAAACCTGCTCCGCGCTCCCTGTGGAAAGTTGTATACAATTTAACAATGAACCCTATGCAATTTCATGAATGCCAAAGGGTTTATGAAGAGCGGATGAGCCACGTGCTGCGCTATAGCGTAAATTGAATATATCGTACCGAACTTCGCCGTACTTTCGAATTTTTTCCACCCATTGTGAATTTAACTTCCAACCTTATGATGTTTTACCTTTTCTTTTCTCACCATCCCGAACAATGTATATACTAATGTATATACTATATATGTAAGTGTTTCTTAAATTATTGGTTGTTTTTAATATTTTTTTAACATATTGACTCTGATCTTGACTCAGGTTTATTTTCAAATATATATATATGATGTATTTTTGTTATCTATCTATAATAGTATATTTATTTTTTTCAATTTTGTCAATAACATTAAATAATTTTAAATTTAGATCCAATGATAATGTAATTAATCTGAAAAATATTCACTAAATTAATATAAACTCCAAAATCAATAATATAAATCGTATTAATTTATCTATTTTAATATAAAATTGTTATATCACATTAACAATATAAATCACAAAATTCGGAAATCAATGATATAAATTCTGAAATCAATAATATAAATCATATTAATTTATCTCTTCTAATATAAAATTGTAATTATCACAAAAACAAACAAAATATTGTGAAGAAAATACTATAAAAAATTCATATATTTAGTTTACACATTTATGTTATTAATTTAAAATTTTTCATTTTTCATTTGGAATAACATGTTTATTAAATATTTTTTTTGAACAATCAACGTATGTTATAAAAAAAAATTGTTTATATTAATTTAGGTACTATTTTCTCTAACTTACTGGAAAGTATAAAACTATTGTGATATGTTTCTTAATTTATACTATGTATCATTCTTTACTTTCCACCCATCTATTTATCATTTTTATTATTCTTTCATATTTCAAATTATTAGTTATAAATGTAATATTTTAGTTTTAATTTAAAAATATTTATTAAATTTAAATTAAATAAATATTTATTTATTTTAAATAATTATTTTATAAAATATAATATATTATTTTAAAATTATAAATTACAATTAAATTTAAATATTTAAATAAATTTATTTAATCAAATTTCATATTGAAATCAAAGAAAAAAATATTTTGAAAGCCTTGTGCTTTGTGTTAATTAAAATTTAAATATTAGATATACATTGTTTTCCAAATTTCTTTTTTACTATTTAGATTTCTTCATAACACAACTCAAATAAGACTAGGATTAAAAAGCTCATATAGAAATAAACTCCAAAAGTCCATACAAAGATATTAACTATGGCTAGCACTTAACCCATAGTCACACAACACAACAGACACAAAGACCTGCCAAACAAAAGATCACACACAACAAAGCCAAAACATAAGTGGCCACAACATTATTTATAAATATAAGATATTAAAAATATTTTTCAAATAATTTATAATATATAAATAAGAATTTGAGTTTCCTTTCCAAAGTTATAAATGATTAGATAGAATATTTACATCATTTTAAATTTTAACCATTTTCAAAAGTTCTAAATTAGTAAATAGAATATTTACATCATCTTAAATTTTAACCATTAAATTATACAAAAGACAAATTCTTTATATGATTTACGCCGAAACTCACTCTTCTTAATAAATGTTATGGATCACAGAAGTCAACAAGACAAATTCTTATCTCATAAATCAATTTAATATATAAATTAGTGGATAAAATATTTACATCATCTTAAATTTTAACCATTGAATTATATAGAAGACAAATTCTCATCATATAAATCAATTTAATGTGTAAAATAATTTTAAAAAATAGATTACTATTATTATCATATTTTAAATAATTAAAAAAATAAATAAATAATTACCTTCCTTCTCAGTTCAATACCCCAATTAATATTATATAAATATGTTATCGTATACCATAAAAGCTAAACAGATATTACCATTTCAATTAAACCATAATTGCATTCATATATAATATTAGATGACTGTGTACAGACGTTGACAACGACCGGGAATCTCCGTATGATTGAAGGTCTTCAGGCCTACCCTTTGGAGTTTTCTCTCTTCGTTGTTGGAAGATATCGGACACCCATTTTGTGCGTTGTAAGGAAATTTCAGTGCTTAAACGAAGACCACTGTGATGCCAATCGACCAGTAGTAGCGGACCATGGAATCTACTCCACTGTAAGCCTTCAAAATTCGTTTTCTTTTCGCTGGATGTGGTTGTTTTCTTTAAATTTTGGTAATAGTTCCTCTGTTAAGCTTGAATTTTGTTTGGATCAAATTTGAACGGACGGGTAGGTGAAGGATCGAGCTTTAAGCGAAAGTATTTAACAAGATGAAAAATGAAATTTTGTAGTTAGTTTAAGATAGGTTTAGAAGAAATTATGGGTTTTTGTAGTGTTTAAACCGTCTATTTTTCGAGTTCTGATGGGATTATGCCGAGACAAAAAAAAAATTATAACCATTGTTGGGTAAATTTTTTTCATTTCAAGTGTGAATTTCGATGGGTTTTGATTTTGTTGGGTTTTGGTTATACTAAAATTGGTTGATTCAGCAAACTTTCAAACCCTTATCATTATTTTGAGTTAGTTTTTAATTTTTGTGTAATTTAATTTTTTATTTTTCAGTGAGCTGTTAGTCTTATGTTTCCCAAGTGGCAGCTAGTCCATGTAAATGATTCCCAATGAGATGAGGCGAGTGTGACAATTACTCTAACCACTCGCAACTCACAGAACTTGGTCACGGAACTTGGTCAAGACTCTGATACAATACTGAGATTGTCCCTTTGACCAAAATCCAAAAACAATAGTAAACTTCCAAACCCTTACTCTTACCCTAAATGAGCCATTCATACACGTAATTGGTTCCCAATTAAATGAGTGTAAAGATCCAAACTGCTTGTGTAAACCTGGCCAACCAGAATCATAAAGATGGTGGCGGTTAAACATGAAATGCTTCTCCTGCTCAAAATTATTTCTTAGGCCTTTGGAAGGATTTTAGGATTTATGCCCTTCGGACTGAGCAATCTAAGAAAACAAGTGTATATGTTAGAGGATATATAAGGCTAAATCGATTTTTCAGTATACTAACCTCTTTATGTATGCTGTTTGTTCTTTAAATTTCAAAATGATGACATTTGCTCTGTAATTTTGAATGGGTTGTTTTGATTTAGCTCAGTATTGATAGATTCAATAATTTGGAAGTTGGTCTTGACTTATAGCTTTTGGCCAGTTAAGTGGTTTCATGGTTATAGATAGATCAATAGACATTAACAATCAAATTATAGAAGTGAAAATGGTTTCACAAACAATAAGTCTCATATGCTAAATTTGACCATAAACTTATTATATTTATAATGCTTTTTTTATTAATAATTTTTTCCTCATGCACACATAAATTAAGAAGGAAGCACAACTCACTAGTCCATAACGCCTGAAAGATTATATTTATAATGTTTTTTTATTAATAGTTTTTTTCTCATATTTAATGCACACAAATATAAATTAAGAAAGAAGCACAACTCACTTGTCCATAATGCCTGACTTGCAGATTTTGCAAATTTGACATATTTAATGCACAAATTTCTGAATTCTGAACAGTTCATTCTCGAGTGCCCTTATGGTGCTGATGTAAAGAATGTTGTTGCAGGTTCACTGTTGGTCAGGAGATTGCAACTTTCCTTGTTTCAAGTGGAATAGTGTCCAAGGCTTGGGAAGAGTCACGTCTTGCAAACAACTCGAAGGGTTTTAGTCTGAATGAATATGAAGGCGTTGCATATGTTTCCTTCCCCTCATTTTATGAAATAGAAGGTTTCACTGCCAATAAGAGCAAATACGGAGAGGGCAATATACAAAATGACAAGATCTTTGGTTGCCTCGAGGGCAATGATGGTCAACCAGCCCTTGTCCATCAGGGATCTCTCAAGTTGTTCCTACATATTCTGGAGAATACAGATTTCCCAGCAAAGGTAAACTATTTTATCTAAATACGCCCATCAGGACAAAGTGATCTTCCTTATATAAAAGGATGATTTATTGCACTTATTAGAGATTAATTTACTTTTTGAGACCAGGGAAATTAATATTATCGATGCATTATCTGTCATTCAGTTGCAGACTTATATGGACTCGAAGCAAAGGAAACTCAAACCCATTATATTTGTGGGTCATTCCTTAGGAGGAGCAGTTGCAACGTTGGCCACATTATGGGCACTGGAAAAGAGGCTGATGCAAAGCTCTCCTTTGTGTATAACCTTTGGTTCGCCTTTAGTGGGAGATGTAAGACTTGTTGAGGCAGTTGGCCGTGAAAATTGGGCAAACAACTTTTGCCATGTGGTTTCCCAGGATGATATTGTTCCTCGGATGCTCCTTGCACCATTTGAGTCCATTTCTGATCCGCTGATTGCTATTTTGCCTTATTGGCAGGGCATAATAGCAAATGACAGTAAAGATGAACCTGATTATTTTCTTCAAGATGCATGTAGGACTCTTCTTAATAATGTTCTGCAGTATATTCATACAGTAGCAAACTACGAGCTTGATTCTCAAAAGAAGTTAGATGGGATTATCAAGAGAAGCCCATACAAACCATTTGGCACTTACATGTTTTGTTCAAGTGAGGGCGCAGCTTGTATTGAGAATTCTGAGATCGTTTTGAAGATGCTTCATTTAACAATGCAGAGCCATGAAAAGCCTTCCAACGAGATTGTGCATGACTGTTTTTCAGAGCATATAGGTTATGGTTCTGTTTTAAAACATGTCATAGAGAAGTCCATAGTTGGGAAGAGAATCGCAAACCCTGGTTCAGAATCCTCTTACGAGAGAGGAATCTCATTGCAGCTACAAGGTATTGGTGTCGGAGCCCAGGTAATATTCAATTTTTTCTAAATTTAAATTTGAAAGAATAATAAATAAAAATTATATTTAATGTTTTTGGTGTGCTGTTAGTTTTTATTGAACTGAGAGTTCATTCTACAGCTTAGTATGATGTGTAACATTGTCCGTCTGCCATCAAAATTGAAATTTTGCTGTCCACCAAAAAATAAAAAAATTTAAAAACTTTCAAAATAAAAAATAAAAAATAAAATAACTATACAAAACATTTAAATAATTTCGATTCATATAAAAATTAAATCTCTGAATTCATGTAATAGATATATTCTAATATAAGTAACCTGTATTAAAAATATTATGATCTAATATAATCCATCCAAATTAGAGGGATAAAAGAAGTTGGGATCCAAACCTCCCACTTCCTAATTGACGCAGCCCGGGATAGCCTGTAGTCAACAACAGCCACCAGGGCTGTCAATACTAAACTCAGAGCACACAGCAATACAATGGAAGTACACACAATTCTGTTAAAAAGAAGCACAAAAAGGGGAACAACTCAGATTTGCACAATCAGCTATATATATTAAAGTGCAGATTTATGAATTCGCACATAATACCTGAAATGGCTTCTGCTGCTGTAATAATTACAGAGCCAAATACTCTTTTCTTCAAACCCAGTTAGGGAGAGCCCGTTAGTCTAAGTCTCAGAAAGAATAAATGATATATAGCATAAATGATAGTGGTTTTCCTAAACAAAACAAGGGAATCATTTAACGGATACTTTTACAGGAATTAATGGCTCTTCTTCTTGCTGCTTGTTTCTCTAAGAGCCGGCTCTTCTGCTATTCTCCTTGCAGCTCTACCCAGGTAAAACTCTGGAATTACCCTTCTTGCTCTGAAGAATTGATTGTGCCAGCACTGTTGGTGGAACCAAGTTCTTTTCTTCCTCGAGGGTTCTACCCAGCTTCAACCCACTGGAACCCTTCCTTCGATTTTCTCTGGATTCCTCTCTATTCCACAATTCTGCCCAGCAAGGAATTGTGTTCTTTTTATTTTGCAGATCGTCAATCTCTTTTCCTTCTTCAATCTGCCTTCAACGTCTCTGTCTCAACAATTCTATCCAGCAAGCTTGCGGGAATTGCTGCCTCCTCTCTATTCTTCTATCTGTTGGAACAGTCACACTGTTCTATTAGACAGTCTCTATGAACAACAGTTCTACCCAGACAGGCTCTATGAACAACAGTTCTACCCAGCTGTCTGCTGGAACTGTCTATTCTTTCACTTTTCATTATTCTTGCCTTCCTTTGTTTTTTCTTCTTCTCCATTCTCTTCTTTATCCTCCTTTCTTTCCTTCCTTGAGACTGCCTGATTAATTCCCCTGTTCCAATCTTATTGTCGTCCTCCCTTTTTCGGAGAGCTTGGCGTAATAAGGTTCCCTTCATAACGCCAACAATCTCCTACAAAAGGCCGACGCTCGCCCTCTCAACCAAGGCCACGTGGTGTCCCTTTTAAATCTTCCATCAAATAATGCTAAAGCCCAAATGGGAACGGACCAACCAGACTTAGACCACTGCCAAACATCGCGTGGGTGTTGACCTGGAGCCTATTAAACATTAAAATGGATTTGAAAATGCCCGAGAGTTCACTGTCGGATGAGAGGGGGCAATTCAATGGAGGACGGGGCATTTCTGAGGGCAAGTGGGTTGATCTCACTTAACAATCCAAATGCCCCGAAATAAGGAGGGTCATCGGATCTTAGAGCGAGATAGATGATCATGAGGACTTTGGAGGCAATAGAGGGAGACATCACTCAGGAAACCAAGTGCTTTGAAACGCTACGAGTCCCAAACTCGTGCGCGTAACATGGTGGGGCGCTCATGCGCTAGTTTTCTCTGGAAAGAAGAACAATGAGCTTTGGTTTGTTAAATTGGTAGATAACATTAGATAAGATAATTATATTTATGTCTAATTAATGACTATAAAATAGGTCAAAGAGACTGTTGAGTACAATGATGTCCATAAAATGCAGGAGAACCAAACGGTTTCCTATAAAAAATACAATGCATGAATATAAAATGTACGATGCAGGAACACAAAAGATACAATGTATGGAATGCCTTGACGAAGAGGATCAAACCTATCTCTCCTAACATCCGAGATTGACTGAAGAGCACTGAGAAAAATTCCACAAAGTTCGCTGGCCTGATGAAGGGTCAGTGGGAGGTGCGGACTGTCCATTAACTCGTTGTCTGGGGGAGTTTGTTTCTATCAATCTGGTGGTCCGTCTCTACCCAAAGTTTATGAGAACCTACACTGAACTGGCCTAGAGAAATGCGAAGAGCATGCATCCAGTGGTGAAACGTATACTAGGGTCGAATAATGAGCCCGTCTGTCAACTCCAAGAAGTGCTCAGCGTAGAAGGCCATCTTTGGGCGCAAGCCTCCCGGAGGATTGACCCAGGTGACTTGGACAAACTGCCTGTAGATGTCCTCCTTGATGATCTTGTTCAACTCTTGTCTAGTGAGTAGAAGGTGACCAGGAGCATCCAAGGAATATTGGAAAGGAGGGAAACAATCCAACTGAATGCCCACTGACTCTAAGAGATTTGAAACTCATGTAAACCAACATCTAGCCCGGCCCGAGGGAGTAGAATGAGCAATAGTCTCAGAAGAGCAATATGCCAAGTAAGGGTAATGGTCCTTACTCTTTATCGAGTCTGCAAATCCCCAGACACGATGCAAGAATGAGACCAAACTGAAGACTGTCTCAAGCCGAAAGGGTTGAGCTCCAAACTCTACAAGGATGATGTGCTGAGGTATTGTCTGTTTGCATCTAATGATGCGGCGGAGAAGAAGAGTCTGGACTCTCTCAACTGAAGCCCAATTTGACTCAAGTAAAGACGGTCCCCAAATCTCTGAGCCATATATAACAGTGGGACGAATCAAGGCGTCCATGAGGCTCATCTTGGACGAGATGTCCTGGAAGTGATGTCGAAAGCACTGTCTCTCGAGAAGGGCTAAGGATCCATATCCTTTGTTGATCCGAGGCTGAAGCGTTGGTTGCAAACTGAAGCAGGGACCCGAGAATTGCACCCCCAAGTACGTATATGTGTTGGTGATTTCAACCTCCTCCCCTTTGAATAGGAAGTAAAGCTCCGAAGTTTTCCTCACCCCATTGATGATCATAACCTTGGTTTTACCCAGGTTGACCATCAACTGTCGAAGATCGCAAAACACGAAGATCGAAAAACAGAGCTAAGGCATCCAACTGCCTCTGTAATCCTTTTGGAGATGAGGAGAGGAGGACCACGTCGTCAGCAAAGAGAAGAATAGATATCATGCCCTTGTGAAGAAGGCAACCAGTAGTGTCCTGGATATACTCGTGTAGAAAAGACTCCAACTCATCAATATAGATCCCAAACAGGGTAGGGGATAATGGACAACTTTGTTTAACCCTAATAGTACTTCGGATGAAATCAGACATCCCATGAACCATGCGAAGACGACCAAGGACAAACTCATATAGGCGCATAATAGCTGTCAATAGGGTCGTCGAGATGTCAATATCTCTGAGTCTCTGGAGTAAGGCTTCCCTCGGAACAAAGTCAAAAGATTTCCGAAAATCTACGAAACAACAATAGTCTTTCGAAGAGCGATGTCGTGCCTCCTCAATCACGACACAGAGGGTGAAGATATGGTCAATGGTTTGATGAGCTGTTCAAAAACCTGCCTATCCCCTAGCTCTGAGTTTTCTTTGCTCAAGGTCACTGGAGAGCTTCCTATGTAGAACAATAACATACAACTTTGAGAACGTGTGGCCCACCATGATCGTTTTGTAGTTAGTAGGATTTGAGCTGGAGCTTGATTTGTGGATCGGATGGATGATGTGGTGTGACCATGCTGGTGGAAAACCTTCACGAACTACATGGTTGAAGAGATCAACCATGTCATTAACCAAAGCACGGAAACCGTGTTTAAATAACTCTGCTTGGTAGCCTTCCTCATCGGCTGCTTTGCTGCTGTTCACCACCCAAATGGCCTCTCTAATATCTTTGTCTCAGAATAGGTAACAAGAAGGGGGTGGGGAGGTAACATGAACTTTGCCCTGCCTCGGAATATCATAAAGGTTGGAGATGTGAGAGAACATGGATGTAGGGTCAAGGTCAAATGGAAGCAGGGAGCATCGGGCAAGGATGGTATGCCAGAATTGTTTAGGAGAGTGGGCAAGGAGAGCATAAAGTTCCCGTCTTCTATGAGAGACAAACAGTTGTTTCTTGTGATGAAGGAGACGATGGTAAGAAGCTTTGAGGTCAGGGTAGAAGGGTTGAGAATGGGTGAAAGCATATCGAAGTTCTCGATGGAGAGTCCTGCATTTGTCATCGTACCATTTGTTCATGGGGCATGATCCAACTTTTATGGAGGTGAAAGTGGAATGTGTGGAGTGAGGGAAGGATTTGAGTGTTGCTTCCCAAATGGCAGATGAAAGATAGGTGTATTTAGTGGAAGCAGAATCAAGCAAAGAGAATTGGGTTTTTGATGGGAGCATCTTGCGTAGAGTAGAGGAGAAGATGTCAGGGTCACCTTCATCAAATCGAAAGGTGGTTCGGTGTGGGCCCCGAGGGGAAGGATGGAGTGGAAGGGGAGGGTCGAACTGGAGAGAGGAGGAAATAAGTGCATGATCAGCAAGGGGGATGGGGGAGACCGAGAGATGGCGAATGAAAGGGAGCAAGTTCTAGCTAGCGAGGACATAATCAACTACACTCGCACCCCCGCCATATGGCCAACACGTGAACAAGCGAGAGTATGGGAAACAGGGGAAGACCATTTAGAATTAACAACTCCTGTGTTTCCCCCAACTGCAATAAATGCTTACCATAAACTGTTGTGGGCCCCAAAGCATCATCTGACATCCAGTGAAGCCCAAATGAATTTGGACCTATCCCCTGGGTACAAAACACGTCCTCTGATTGATTATGGAGAGGGATCTAGAGATCTCTAATACAAGCATTGAAGTCACCTAGAAGGATGACTTCCCCAACAACAGAGTATTGGGTGATGCTGGTGTACAAGTCTATAAAGGGGTCCCCATTTGCGCCATTATGGATGGCAAATGGTGAAGAGGCTGGGGGAAAGTAACAGAGTACAATTTATATGTCCCTCAGACGAGAGACTTCGATGCTAATCCGAATCCACATAAACCTGGCAAACTCGTCTTCGACTACCACAAATACCCTATTCCGAAGTGAGTCGCTAGCCAAACAAGCAACACCACCTGACCCTCTGACCCCTCTCGAGCTCCTCATCTCTTGCTTGCAAACTGAGAACCAATGGTAACCTATGATATCTGGGAGGGGTCGAACGGGGCTTGCATGAATCTCGGTCATGAAGAGGACGTCCGTTGATTCGAAAGCGTCATACAAAAGTCTTGATGATGACTAGAGAGATCTATAGCCATTCCCTAAGCGGGCCCGTCATTTGAAACCTCCAGTTCGAGGTTCCCACCCAGGTGGGAAGGAGTCCCGAATGATTGCCCAAAGATTCTTGATAACTGCCCATTTCCCTGCCTACTGTGCTACCATAACCTATTCTCTGGATTGTTTAAGTTTTGCAAGCTGCACTCGGGTGAGGTCCTCATCCAAGAAAATCTTGTTGGGGAGAGAAAACAACTTCCGTTTAGCCCTAAGGGTGCGGAGTCGATCGGATGCAGTCCGAACCCTGAGGAAGAGAGTGGAGTCGTAGCTCAACCCGGCTCTGTCCAGAGCTATATCAGGGAGGCTAAGGGTATCTTGAAGGAACCTAGCCCCCACTTCCATAAGATCAGGAGATGAGTGAGGTAAGGAGAGACCTCTCAACTTGAGATTCAATTCTCTCGCTCGTCTGGTGCATTCTTCCACAAGTTTTGCTTGCACCACCTCTTCAACTGCTGCAAGAGGGGTAGGAGTTGTATCCTTTGCCCGAACCCCCTGTGTCCAAGAATTGATGTGTGTCTCGGTGTCTTGTTTGAAGGTAGCCTGTTGGGATCGGATTTCTTCCTACTTGCTTTTAAGGTCGAGAATTTCTGCATGCAATGTATCATTTGGAGGATGGAGCTTTTCCTGCTCTTTGCTTTCATGTAATATCTTCTTAAAGAATAAATTATCCCCTTCCACCTCCGAAACTCTCGTAGAGAGGGTGTGTATTTCAGAACGGAGCTTGTTGTTTTCAGTTTCCAGAAATTCCATTTTCTGCAAAATTTGTTTTACTTGGGCTGTCCAAAATGAAAAATTCGACTCCATAGTTTTTTCATGGACCCAGTTTCAAGCTGCCCTTGAACTTCAACCACTGTTATTTCAGGCGAAGCTGGAGGCTCTGACAAGATTTCAAGGAATTTGGTTAACGTCCATGTAAAAAGTCCTGTAAAAATACTGCACAAACAGGGACTGTAACTTCAGTTGTTATACAATTGATTCATCAAACATTTAGCGTGCATCCTCTCTTCCTTTCCTAGTTTGCGCCTCTGTTGTTCCTGTCTACAGTCAGTGCCTTGTCTCTGGTGGCAATGCGGCTTGGAGGTTATGGATGGATCCAAATCTGTGGAAACCCAAGTGAGCGTTTCGGCAGGAAACCCCAGGTGAGCGTTTCTGTAGAAAACCCAGATGATTCCAGAAACCTGCTCTGTGCGCAAATGAACCTCGAAAACACAAGCAATATTCCTAGCGCAGTCACCAACGGTGGCAGCATGCAGGTGGTAACACCTTGATAAGCATACAGTTCACAGCCAGATAACAACTT
Organism: Pinus taeda; assembly: GCA_000404065.3. NCBI lineage: Eukaryota > Viridiplantae > Streptophyta > Pinopsida > Pinales > Pinaceae > Pinus > Pinus taeda. The sequence goes on along the minus strand of APFE030491050.1, from coordinate 290,083 downwards.
ATTGTTTCAACTCTGTTATGGAGCCGATTACAGTTGGAATTCCTTCCGACTTGTGAAGTGAGCGGACGGCTTCACACAGCAATGCGCTTGGACTGCTGGTCAACTACTCTGTCTCTGTCTGTGAAAGAGCTAGCTTAGTGAGAGGATATGGATCTTTTGCAGGTATACATGGCAGATTTATGCCGACAGATTAATGACGCTGTCTGGAGTTTATGGGTTTTGGAAGTATGTATCAAAAGACAAATGCTGAGTAGTTCATCCAGTTCTGCTTCTGTATATCTCTTGGATTGCTTACCTCAATGTAGATGCCATTTTGACATGCACAGCCAAATTTGTGCCTCTTTAGCTTCTTCCTCTAACTTCACACTTTGAACTATTCTTGGTTCTGCACTTTGCTCCTGGCAACTTTCTCAAGGCTCCATTTGTTAAAACTTAAAATCTGTTGCAAATAAATCTCTCATGGAGTGGAATGACACCATATCTAACTCAGCACACTCCCTTGTCCATCTTATCTTTCCACTAGCACTTGAAACTGTGATGTGTGTTTCTTGGGACACTAACATACCAAGCTTTATTTCCTCTAGATGCTGCATGGACACAGTAAGGTCCATGGTATTGTTCTCTTCATTTCCCCATGATTATAATTCCTGCCAATGTTCTTCTTCCAATTGACCAGCTGTTGGTGGTATTCTTCTTCCTCGGTGTTCCAAGGCAATTATACTACTAATTGTCTCTTCTCATCTTCCTTGATTGCAACAACCAAGGCTTCATCCTCTACTTCTTCCAACCTTTCAACTACAATGGGCTTATCTTCTACGTGTGCAGCAGTGTACATGCTTCCTATTCCTGCAATCAAAAGTATAACAACATTTGTTAGAAAAAACAAGAGTTCCCATAAGCTGACCTTTAGGTGGTGTTTCCTTGGCCACTTGATGTCCCTCAAAATCAATCCTTGTGGTCAAAACACAAGAGACATCAAAGAAATTGACGAATTCTGTTGACACATCTTACACTACTGCTTCCCCCATTGCTTTGCCTTCGTGCAAATACAAGCCTCCGTGCATGCATACAACTGCAAGTTCATTTTCCTTCACCCCCTTCATTTCGGACATGCATGTATGAAATGCTGAAACTGCCTGCAAATCGATTACAATTTCCTCTTCTTGCATGCCTATGGTTGCAATTTCCTCTATGTCATCATCATTATTATCTTCTTCTTATTTGCTTACCCTTGCTTAGCCACGAAAATGGCACTTCATCATGGTGCCCTTCCTTCTTTACACTTGCAGTCGCAATGCTATTGTCTATCACAAGCACATACATCCACAAATAAATGGTAAGATAAAACACGGATTCATTCTGTAAACTTCTCATTCTCTTTTGCAGCTTTCAGTGTAGCGTTTGCAATTCCAAGGGCTTTCTCTGCCATTGCTTACACTGCTGCTATGTCTGCATAATCATCTTCATGTCTATCATCTAGATGGACTCTCTTTTCACTATTATGCTCCTCTCGGGCATAGGACTATTCTTCGTCGCAATCAAACTTGACAATGGCAACATTTTTATGTCTGCATTTTGCTTCCATAGCCTTCAAGGTTATCTCTTCTATTCCTTTAAGTTCCTTTGTAGCATTCCTTACTATTGCGTTCTTCCCATCCTCAACTTTTACAACCTTTTCCAATATTGTAGGGACTTCAACCCTTGCTGCGATGCCTTTTTCAGCAATCTCCCCTTCGAATGTACCTTCAAAGTTTGCAACTTTCTCATCGTTGTTACCTTGACCTCTGTTTGATCTTCTACAACCTTACCATGGGTTGTTATCTCTCTCTCACAACACTTAGATTTTTGTCTCTTATTCAAAGTTCTCTACCAATGCTACAGCAGTCTTACTGTTGTAGTATTCTTCAGTTGCAACAAGAAAAGAGCTGCTTCTTCCTTCATCTATACCTGCACATTCACAAACATGAGATGAATTAATTAAGTCCATTACCCTTATGGGCATGCCATCCAAGGAACTTCCACTCTCAAATGCACAGATGCGAACTTTAGCATCACAATATTCTTCACACTTGCAGGCATTCAAAAACCTATTGCTCTTCACTTCCTCTCATCTCCACTACTTGGAGATCTTCTTTCACCTCCTCTTTATGGAAGGTATCCTCAACCTGCTCTAAGCTATCCATTCTGCTATCATAACCTCATCTTCTCATCCCTTCTCATCACTCCTTTCTCAACATTATCATAAACTCATCTTCCTCACAAGGTCTTCTTTTCCCCTTTTGAAGTCTTCAAAGAGTTATACTTACTTAGGATTTTCTCTTTACCTTACTTCATTGGCTCTTTCTTGTAACAGGTTACTTGGGCTGCTTCCAAGGTTTCTAACCTAGCTGTTAACCTTCTTAATTTGTCTAAGATCTCTTCCTCACAAGACCCTTTTATGTGGGTTCTCCCAGACTTTGCGCTTCTTCCTACTGTCATCTCTGTGCTTGCAACGCACAATCTTCTCCTTCTGAAATTCAAATACTACCCATCTCGATAGATCTAGAACATCTTAATGTTCTGATTTAAAACAAATTTTCATCAAGAACAAGAACATAGAAAGGGTCTAGAAATGCAGCCCTTTTATTTATATTATTAGTTGAAAACAAAATACATGCCCATACAATAAAACTGGATCTCCTGCAAATGGCATGCACGACTGCTCGTTAAAAGACTGATCTAAGACATTGAAGCTCAATTGTGGACCCTGGATGGACCCACCATATAAACTCACCACAGGATTTTTGTCCCGGGATCAAAACTGGAACTGGCCACGCCAAGTTCTCAAGAAAACACAATAGGAATGCTCCAAATGCCTAGCTTCTTTCCCCTTTTAAAAGCTTGATTGACTCTCTAGAACCTTATTTTATTATTTTCCCTCGAAAACTGAAGGCAAATATCATGCGCTGATACTATGGGAAAATACCACAGTAAATACCATGGGCAAGTCTCGCCCAATTTGACCATATCAAGAAAGGAAATATTACAAATCCTCCTTCCCGAAGATTGCTTGCCCTCAAGCAATCCACTTCTATCCACAACAGAAGCATTCGTACATTGATACCAGGGTCCCCTACAAACCAATGTGCTATTCCATGCCTCCATGCTATATGATCTTGAATGGATCCTTTGATACTTGGATCCCAAACAATCCTCCGACCAATCATGCCCTCAATAGATTTACCTAGATCTGAATGCCACCTAAGTCCTGGGACCTGTGGGTTATGATACCGCCTCATTCCTCCATCACTGACTGTGCCTAAGAGCCCATGTTGTGATATGCCTTTGGCTAAGAGTGCCCTCCTTAGAATCATCCCATCAATAGAGTACCAACTCATAATCTCTTGCCAATCCATGTTGTGGCAAGGATGAATACATGGAACAAATCTACTATGCTAATGTTGCTCAATGTCCCACTCATGTTGCCCTACCCAGTCACTCAACATGATCACTCAAATTTTAAGAATTTTGCCCTGCTCTCCCTAGTGTGTAGAGGTGGGTTTGTAGTGCTGCAAGCCTTATCTATGTACTCCTGGAGAGGGCTGTTCTAGAACTCCCCACTGTACTCCTCTTGCTGCCTTGTGAGGGACTTGAGTTGCTCCTCAACACTAGACAACTTGGCCATTGATTTGACACATACTCTTATGAGCTCCTCAATTTTCCTATTCTCCTGTAAGGCAGTGTCTTGGACTGCCCAGACTCTCTGCTTCAACATCATAATATCTGTCTTAAAATGCATGATCTTTTCCTGAAAGTCCTCTACTAGCAATTATGGTGCCCTGCTGAATGTCTTTGTACATGTTTGCACTGGATGCCCAACGACCACAACTTCAATTTGAGCTTTTGACCAGCTCTTTGGGAATGGTTTATTTTGCACATTATGTCTGTCATGCTGCTCCTCATTATCTTGCTCATCATGCTGGTTCACTATTGTTAGCTCCTCACTCAAATTTCCTTGGACTCCTCCATCTGTGAAGACAATATGTTGTTCATCCTCTTCAATTGTTGAACATAGATGTATTGGTGGGCTGTTATCTACACTTGATTGCTCATACTCTTCATGGATGTCCTCTTGGATATCTATGGACTCAATTGTACAAGAGTCTACCACATCGTTAGGAGGAATTACCTCCTTCCTTTCCCATGCACTTTGTCGAGTTTTTTGGCTATCATCGACTTGTCATGCAAGTGATGCTGCTCACCATTTGTACTTCACTGCTTGGATCCTTCGTGGGTGCTCTCTTGAAAACCGATGAACCCAATTATAGATGAATCCCTGTGATTTAAAGCAATCTCCTCTTGTTTTGTCCTTGTTGCCTCCTTGCTGTCACCTGGACATGAATGGTCAAGAACCCAAGGACCCTTGCAAATAAAGCATAATCCTCTCCTCCTTATTTCATTCTTGCTACAGGGTTTACTACCTTTGTTCTTGCTTCCTCCATCAATCTTTTTAAGCTCCTTCTTAGTCAACACCCTTTTGAGCAATTTTATGTTTTGCATGACCAACTTCTCCACTAGATCATAGGCAGCAGGTGATACAATTAGTCCCTTTCTCTAAATGGTCAACAGTCTGGATCTTAGGATCTTGCATATGTCAGCATCTCCTAAAAACAAGGACATAATCTTTTGTATGCTTGTTTTGACATTGTCTGGATGAGTTGATGTAATGTTGGTGTAAAATTTTTGGAACACCTGAAAGATCAAGTCTTCACATTCCAGATTCAGCATGAATGTGCTAAAGTTGAACTCTGCCATGAGTTCTAAGATTCTGTGATGCTTCTGAAAGGTAGGATGCATCATGTTGTTCAACCCTTGAAGGGCTTCCACTATCAGCTGCAATATCTCTCTCATGAGATCATTATTGTAAGGCAGCAATGATGATGTTAAAGTTATGAACCTGTTGAGACAAGAAGTAACTGTAAGCCTGCAACTGTAAGCCTGACCTCTTCACAAGGATGCTCCCAGAGTTTGGTTTGTATTAATGCAAGCATGGATGGCTTGAGAGCCTAACTGAGTTTTTTCCATTCTGACTGCCCCACCCTAGATAGACATGTATCTAATTCCTCCAACTTATGAAGGTTTATGACTAATTTTGTTCGTTGTAGCTCGGATCCAGGTGTGAAGAGCTTAGCCCCTCTTCCCTGTCCTTCCTTCACTTCCCATGGGTGCTTTTGCTGCAAAATGGCATAGACTCTTTTCGAGAAAGGCCTATTGTTCTGGTCTAAAGTGGTGTTACTGCAAAAAGGCTCCCATGTTTCTTCTATTTTATCTAGAATTTTGTCCAAAATTTTATGGGTGTTTTCTAGGAAGGTCCCATCTTCAAGGAAAGAATCCTTAGAACAATAACTCGAAAGGATCACAAAAACTCCCCATCACATTTATTTTTTTTAATTATTACCCTGGACCCTCAAATGATTTGGGATTCTTGTATCCTTATACCTCCCAAACTCACCCCCTCTCTCTCCTCTTTTATTTTTTTATATAGGAAAAATCTGATTTTATTGAGGATAATCTTTAACACAAATTGACGGCAACACCTGTATTCCACCCAGCCGATACAATTACAAGTAATTTGCTTCCTTTAGATGAATTTGGCCTCTTGGAAAGTCTGCTACAACTCCGCTTTAATCCTCATGAGCTGATTGAAATACCAGCTGATACAAATATTAACATTTAGAATCTCCGCTCCAAATTTAATGCCTTCATTTCACCGCTAGAGATAAGAATGTCACCACCCTAAATATGGATCAGCCTATAGGGAATTTGATCTGAAGAAACCTCTGTATTCGATTCTCTATCTTCAATGAATAATAATGTGCCAAGAACCCCTGAAGATGCCAACCATATCCTCCTAAAATTTAAGATGAACTCGACCACTGTGCTCACATACTAAGCACCCATTGTTTCGGCCCTCTGAAATCTGAGCCAATTCGACTTCTGCTATAGATTGACAAATTCAGCCTTTTCCCTTGGTGATTGTGGCACCAGATTCCACACTTCGAAAAGATCTCCAACAAGATTGAATTCAGCGCCTCTTCTTGTGTAAACAACCTCAGCTCTTGATTCAGGAATTCAGTCTCTCGTTGGCACCATGATTTCTGAAAATGTACATTCAAACTCGACCTCTAGATCTAAGAAAGAATCGAACCAAGGAAGCAACTCGACAACTCTTCTTGCAGTATTATGACTTCCTTGTTCATCTCCTGCGTGTTGGAGGAACGAATCCTCGACCCTGCTTCACGGCCTCAATATTTGCTTCTAGAGTCCCCAGATGATGGCGTTATGGCTTCTCTGCCCCTGGTTGGTGACCCGGCGCTAAATCGAATGCAGGCAATTAAGCCCACCATACTCTTAACTCCTTTCGGCGCTGTTACATAATAGTCCAACTTTCGACTAGCGAGCGGTCAACCACGCCAGATCGAATTTATGTCTTATTTCCCTGCTGCGACCGATCTGTTGAACGCTCTCACGTCCTTTGGGCTGTTCCTTGGCAGTGCAGGTCTCACGCTCCTCCCGCTTAAACAGATATGGGACTCGCTGCGTCCCAAGGACTTCAGATCCCTTCTGATGCCAGCGACGTGCTTGAGCCATTGACTCTGCTCCACAACACGAGATCAGCAGCGCAGTCTCCTTGTGGTGGCCCGCTATCTACTTGAAGTGCTCCTCTTATCGTGATGCCTCTCCGCTCTTCCAAACAGTGGATCGGCCCCCAGAATCACTGACAATACGCAAATAACCTTGGCCGCGTAGATCCGCAACTAATGCATCAAGAACTCGCTCTCTGACTGTTGGGAGAATTATGGCAATTTTGCTTTTGAAAACCTTTGATCCACCAGAAGGAATATTATGGCTCCTAGCATACACAGTTGATCACAATGTAGAACTCGACCTTCTTTATTTGTGTTGCAGAAGTCTCTGCCTTGAATAATTCTTGTCCTACATGAAATCGATTCTTCAATCCGGACACTTTCCCCTCACAAAAGAATATTTGTACTCGGTTGTGGGATTCCTCAGTTGTTGATGTGGATCTCTGTTTAACGCCACAATCGCAGTTGCTAATCGGTTGTGGGATTCCTCAGTTGTTGATGTGGATCTCTGTTTAACGCCACAATCGCAGTTGAGGAATTCAACGGTGATTTGCAACGCTGGTATGACTGGCTTACCCTTGATTCGACAATGCCTTTCCTGACATATTTGCCCAATCTCCACAGCCGGATCAACTCGGTTGTCCAGGCACCTTGCTGTTGCTATGTTTTGCTGCAAATCGAACGCCCGGACCTGTGCCGACATTGCCCTATAAATAAATAATTGAACTAATGCAATATTTTGCCCTCCTTAAAAAAAAATTATTTCTTCCGCAACATACAATGTTCTTCAAAATCACTTGCAAAATGATAAACTTCGGAAGAATAATAGACCAATTATGGTGATTACAGAAACCATCGAAATTGCTGAAATTCTATTTTGAGTGATTTTGGAAAATCACCGAGTACTAGTTTCTCCTGAACCTTGATCTTCTTCAAAATTGATTTGCAATAAACCCTGATGCTGGCAGACGCACAACACTATTCCCATTTAAAATTCCAAACGATAAAATATTTAAACGAGAAAAATTTCGATAAATCTAGAACATTTTAGTGTTCTGATTTAAAACAAATTTTCATCAAGAACAAGAACACAGACATGATTTAGAAATGCAGCCCTTTTATTTATATTATTGGCGGAAAACAAAATACATGCCTATACAATAAAATTGGAGCTCCTGCAATTGGCAGTACCGTTGCTCGTTAAAAGACTGATCTAAGACACTGAAGCTCAATTGTGGACCCTAGATGGATCCACTAGACAAATTCACCACAGGGTTTTCATCCCAGGATCAAAACTGGCACTGACCACACTAAGTTCTCAAGAAAACACAATAAGATAGATAAATCAGAATGCTCCAAATGCCTAGCTTCTGTCCCCTTTTAAAGGCTTCATCGACTCTCTAGAACCTTATTTTATTATTTTTCCTTGAAAAAGGCAAATGCCATGGGCTGATACCATTGGAAAATAACACAGTAAATACGGTGAGCAGATCCCGTCCAATTTGACCATATCAAGAAAAAGAATATTACAACATTATCATAAACTCAATTACCATGGGCTGATACCATGGGAAAATAACACAGTAAATACAGTGAGCATATCCAGTCCAATTTGACCATATCAAGAAAGAAAATATTACAACATTATCATAAACTCATCTTCCTCGCAAGGTCTTCATTTCCCCTTTTGAAGTCTCAAAGAGTTATACTTAGGATTTTCTCTTTACCTTCAATGGCTCTTTCTTTTAACAGGTTCCTTGTTTTGCTTCCAAGGTTTCTAACCTAGCTGTTAACCTTTTTAATTTGTCTAAGATCTCTTCGTCACAAGACCCTTTCCACTGGTTCTCCCAGTGTTTGCGCTTCTTCCTACTGTCATCTCTGCACTTGCAATCAATGTTCCACCAAGGCTCTGGTGTGGAGAGATGCGGGTACGGGGAGATGCACAGGGGGCATGTGGGAGTACCCTCAAATTTTAGAGAAATTTCGGGGGTGCAAGGGAACATCAGGTTATATAATTTTTAATATATATTTATATATATAATTCAAGTTCATATACATTGTTCAATAATGAAAGCATAAATATTAAATAGACTACAATAATATGGACTCTGAAAATTGAAATGAGATCCACACATAGAATTTAAATTCATAATTGAATTATATAATGACATACGTTGATCCATCCTCTTCATTCATTTTAATACATACATCATTCATATGACACTCTCATTATTCATCCATACCATGAGATTCAATAAAAAAATTCAATAATGAAATATTCAAATACATTGATCCATATCATTCATCATTCATCATATTCATAATTCATCATTCTAGAATCTAAATTGAAAGCAAAACAAACTAGTATATTACCATATACTGTATACTAAATACTAAAGTTTTGAGGGGGGCGCTGAGACACACCCCTTTTGGGGAGTCTCGTCCCCTACAGTGGGGAACCAAACCCTCTTGCGTCTCCCCAAGACTCCCCAAAAGAGGTGCATGGGAAACGCACCCCTAGTAGGCTCCCTGTCCCGGGTGCGTGTACCTGACCCTGGGGACGCATCCCCGTGAAACACTGCTTGCAATGCACAATCTTCTCCTTCTGAAATTCCAATACTACCCATCTCGATGGTTGGAGTTTTCCTTCCTCTTTGTTGGCTTTCTCCATTCAGCCGTTTACAACACTCCCCCCAACGTTCACTTTGCTAAAACTGTTGTCTTCTCAAGCTTTTCTTGACAAATCTACCCATCAACTTTGATTGCTGGGGCTGCCTTTTCAAAATCTACCTTTCAATCTTCAAAACCTCAATGGGTTCTTTTCCTGCATAAGAGTAATCCAAGCTCACATGCACTTTAACAATTACGACCAGATTTCAAATCTGCCTAGTTCTCAAAAGCAGCGTCTAGCCAGTCTTCCTTCTCTTGATTGAGTCGCAATTTACAATTGTAATCTTCCTTATCTGGCAAGAAACTGATGTAGCCTAGGATGGCACACAAACAACCACCACCAAGGCTGCTGAGACTAGACTCAAACAATATGCACCCCGCAGGATGCCAAACTCATTATGCTCCTGTATTCAGGCACTGGGATATACATCATCAGATCTAAGAACATTTAAATTTAATAATGGATATTTTAGCATATATGACATTTGTTGCATTGCTGCAGTGTGCATATTGTTGAATTTATCAGAGAAGAAAAACATAAAATAAGTTTACACAATCATTTATGAAACACAAGCATGAAAAGGGACCACCCAAATATGCGCAGCCAACGGCGTATATTAAATTGTAGATTTATGAATTTACACCCGTAATGCCTACAGGAGCTTTTAGTGCTGTAATAATTACGGATCCAAATGCTTTTTCTTTCAAACCCAGATTTGGGAATGCTGGCTGGTTTAAGTCTCAACACGGCTTACACAACACAAAATTAGTAAATTTACAGCGGTTTTCTTTATCAAAGCAAGGGAATCATTTAGTTAATGTTTGCAGAAGAAGTGAGGGCTTTTTCTTTTCGCGTCCTGTTTCTATAAGCACTAGCTCTTATGCTGTTCTTGCACCACTATACCCAGTGAAAATGATGCAGGAGCATAACCCCTCAATCAAATTTGATTTCCAGAAGCCTACGAAAGGAACACCGTGGCAATCATACAAAGAGGACACTTATGTAAAATGAAAGAAAATCTGTAAACCTCTAAAAGGCGTGAGGTGGCAAAAGGGCTAGATTTCGAGATTTCTTATTCTGTTAGGGTTTTGTTTTTTTTTATATGTGCAGCCGGCGAGCATGTCGTAGGCGGCCTGGCCCTGAGAGGTCGCACCATGTAATTGAGTGTTTTTTTTGCGCAATCTAAATACTGTGTTTGCAGATTTGTGTTTGTTTGTTTCAAGTCTACAAACCCTATCAGATTTTCATGGTTGCCATGTTTTGGTAAAGGGCTCAAGAGGTGAGCAGAAAGTAGCCAAAACACCGAGCCATCAGTGAAGCATTGAGACGAAAGCAAAAACCTTGGAGATGGTCCGAACTACCAATTGAGGGAATTTGCATTGTCTGCATTCCAATGCTCCAAGAACATAGTCGAAACCATACCAAAGGAGGTGGAACCGTCGGTGGGGTCACAAAACTCGAAGAAAAGCCGAACTCACCCATGGTCGTTGATTTACGAGAATTGATCGAGGCCATCGATTTCATGGCCAATCATAGCCCATGAGCTACGGAGGTGGGGCCGTTCGAGACCTCGTTTTCCGCCCGATGAGCCACTTGACCCCAAATTGACTTGTGCTTCAGCCTCGGATCAACAAAGGATATGGATCTTTAGTTTTTCTTGAGAGACAGTGCTTTTGACATCACTTTCAGGCCATCTCATCCAAGATGAACCTCATGGACACCTTGATTCATCTCATTGTTCTATATGGCTAAGAGATTTGGGGACCGTCTTTATTTGAGTCAAACTGGGCTTAAGTTGAGAGAGTCCAGATTCTTCTTCTCCGCGGCATCATTAGGTGCAAACTGATAGTGCCGCAGCACATCATCCTGGTAGAGTTTGGAGCTCAGCCCTTTCGGCTTGAGATGGTCTTCAGATTGGTTTCATTCTTGCATCATGTCCAGGGCTTGGCAGACTCGATAAAGAGTAGGGACCGTTACCCTTACTTGACATATTGCTCTTTTGAGACTATTGTCCATTCTATCCCCTCAGGTCGAGCCAGATGTTAGTTTACAGGAGTTTCAAACCTCTTAGAGTCAGTGGGAATTCAGTTGGATCGTCTCCCTCCTTTCCGATATTCCTTAGATGCTCCTAGTCACCTTTTACCTACTAAACAAGAGCTAAACAAGATCATCAGGGAGGACATCTACAAGCAGTTCGTCCAGGTCCCCTGGGTCAATCCTCTAGGAGGGTTGCGCCCAAAGATGGTCTTCTATGCTGAGCACTTCTTGGAGTTGAGAGACAGGCTCATTGTTCGACCCCAGTATACATCTCACCACTGGATGCATGCTCTTTGCATTCCTCTAGGCCAGTTCAGAGTAGGTTCTCATAGACTTCTGTTAAAATTGGCAACTAGGGCCAAATTCCATGTGGGTCATCTTATTTATAGCAGCTGATATTTTTCTTGGATCCCTCTCATCGAGAGGTGTAGGATTGATCTAAGAATTATCCTATTCCGATAAGTATTCATGGAGTTATGAATTTATTTGCATTATAAGACAATTCGTCAAGGTCGGCCAGCGACCAAATAAACCCCACATGTGCTCAACGTTTTAGTATAAATAGATGTGGTCTTCAACTTGGGATCTCTTCCTCTCTCTACTTGTCTTTGGGTTTTAGTAGGAGGAGAGATCCTAAGGAATAACGTTGCCATGATCCACAGGGCAGAAAGCCAGAACTGCCGGAAAAGCTGGAAAAGCCAAAAATGCTGGAAAAGTTGGAACTGCCAGAACTGCTGGAAAAGACGGAATTGTCCGAAAAGTTGGAAAAGCCGGAAAAGTCGGAATCGCCAGAAAAATCGGAAATGCTGGAAAAGTCGGAACTGCTAGAAAAGTCGGAACTGCCGGAAAAGGCGGAACTGCTGGCCCTGTCGGAAACAACCGGAATTGCTAGAAATAGCTGGAACTGCAGAAACAGCTGGAGCATCTGTCTCTGAAGGAGAGCAGCATGCAAGGGACAACTAACTAACATTGGGACAGTTGTATGGTACTTAGCAACAAATACACCAAGCATGCAATGTTACAGCTAGCATGCAACAAACAACTAGCATGCAACAACAAGCATGCTAAGGACAACAAGCAAGCAAGGGACAACAAGTAAGCAAGGTGTAGCCAACACATAGGTCAGGATGGCAACATGGTGCAGCAATGGCACATAATGCAGTACAATGATGGGTACAGTCATGATTAATGAAGCGTAATGAGATGCAACGTAGTAATGATGGGTGCAACATGGTGTAGCGTGGTGAGGTGCAGCATGATGACGAAATGCAACACAACGATAGGTGAAGGAGTCACCTTGGAGAATTAGTTGAAGCAGCATGTCTTCAACTGATCTCATGTATCATCTTTTTAGAGATGCTCATGCTTTTATCTAGATAAGTAAAGTGGTTGATTTTCTGTTGTAAATGGTACTTATTCTCTCTCTTCCCTCTGTTGAAAATGAAGAACATATACAGAATAATTGATCAAAGGGTTTTTTGTTTATGAACCAACTCAAGAAAAGAATAGAAAAGATAGATCAATTGCCTTTAGAATTCATCTTTTCAAGGGGGCAACCTCCTTTACATTCATAATGAACAATTCTTGGGATGATACAAATGAAAGACCTCCTTTCTATAAATATAGGAGTCCTAAGGGGTCATAACATAATCAAAGCCCGACATAAAATAATAAAAATAAGGGCACAATATAACAATAGTGTGGCTTCTATGGGGGCACAATAGTAACAATATGGCACTAACGTGGGGCCATATCAATATAATAAGTGAGTTGTACTAATAAATAAGGGTTACACTAGTAGTGTATAGGGGGCCTAACATACCCTTTCCTTCAAAAACTGTTGTCTCTCAACACTTGAGTAGTTCTTGATGCTTCTGTATAAAATTCTTGTCCTCCCATGTGGAATCTTCAGCGGGTAAGTTCTTCCACTTGATGAGATACTCTGAAATTGATCGATTTCGTAGCTGTCGGGTTCTTGTTTCTGTGACTGTTCCAGGTTCCAATATGATTTTTCTTTCCTCTTCAATTTCTGGAAATATTGTCTGAATTGGGATCTTTGGAAACTTTTGAATAAGTAGCTATAATTCTTCGTCCTTCTTCAATTCATCCCTTGCTTCGTTTATCCAATCTGGTTGGATAATAGAAATAGCACAAGACAATGCTTCCACATTGTCATCCTCGAAGAGTCTTCCCATTTAGTAAAGTCGCCATTTTTTAAGTGCATGTAGTATTTTCGAATCTTTGATCGGAGAGTCCACAGTAGGTGAATTTTTACACCAACGTTTCGAATCCCAAATGGGATCCATCATCAGGGTTAAGAGAAAGATGATGAAAGAAGAGCAAGAACGAAGAGATAAATACTCATGAGGGAAAGAATAATGAAGGAACAGCACAGGTCGGCCAGAAGGATTAATTTATAAAATAAGAGGATATACTCCATGTACTGCATGTAGTATTGCCAACATTTCTTTCTTATAAATAGCTTGCTTGAGATGTAGCAGTAAAAATACCCAATCACCTACATCAAAACATTTTTCACTACGATGTTGATCTACCTGTTGTTTCGTTTGATTTTGCACCGAAGTGGCGTTATCCTATAAAAGTTGGAGAACTTGTTGTTGATACTCGATGTGATCTTTCACTGCTTGAACCTTTTTCTTCTTGATATGTCCTTCTATCTCTAGAGTTTGAGGAGTGTTAATTTATTCCAATCCTTTACAAGGTATGGTCGGATTCATTTCTTGATGCTCGATGTGATCTTTCACTTCTTGAACAATTTTCTTCTTGATATGTCCTTCTATCTTGATAGTTTGAGGAGTGGTAATTTCGACCAATGAATTATAAGATATGGTTGGATTCATTTCTTCTTTCTCGATGTGATCTTTCACTTCTTGCACCTTTTTCTTCTTGATATGTCCTTCTATCTTGAGAGTCTGAGGAGTGGTAATTCTTGCCAATGCTTTACAAGATATGGTCTGATTCATTTCTTCTTTCTCTAGGGTTGGATCCTGGCATATATCCTCTTCTTTTGATGTTTCTTGATCCTTTTCTTCCTCCTCTTCATACTCTATGTAAAATAATTTATTCTCAGCACACTT